>SMLS01070668.1:0-29353 GCA_004785975.1 Popillia japonica | reverse complement strand
GGTTGTGATTAAGTACTTTCTTGGAGTTATATTTTAATATAGTGCTAACGCTATTTACTCCAAATAACCTTAGGCAGATGAAAAGGCCTTTTTTTGAAGGAAGTTCTTTATTGAAATGTCGAATTTTCGTTCGTGGATTCGAACTTTATCAAGCCAATTGTTTAAAAAGCAACAGAAATAAGGAAACATACAAAATAGAATAAAACTGAGACTACTTACATGAATTGAACATTTTCTCAACTCAAAGACAAGACTCCCTTGCTACAACAATCTAACCTCATTTATAGAATCAACTGTCGGGATTGTGATGGTTGTTACATAGCCCAAACTGAGCAGAGACTTCTAAGTCGCATCTCCAACCACAAAAGCGACCTCAGACTTAATCGCTGTTCTACCGTTCTTTGCGTACATACTGAAGAGATGGGCCACACTTTTAATTTTGACGAAGTTGAGATCCTGGATTTTGAACGTAATAAATTAAAACATAATTTCTTAGAAATGTGTTTTATTCAGAAAACTGTTGCTTCAGTTAATTTTACGAAAGATGTTGAAAACCTAAGTTCCATTTATTCTGATTTAATCAATTAACAACGTTAGGGTTGTACCCTTGTACTTCTTTGGTATTTCATTTAAAAAAAATAAATCTTTGATATTTTACTGTATTTATCCTTGCTTTCTTTTCTTTTTGCATCTGACTATACTTCAGTTCCTTTGTTTAAATTTTACATAGATCTGTTTTTGGATGTTATTTGAATGTTTTTGGTTTTTAATATCCATCCTCTGTCAAAACCACTACATAACGTTTTCATTTGCGTTGAGATTGGTTTTGAATAAAAAATTTACACCGCAGTGTTTTAAGTATTTTAAAATGTACCTTATTTTTATCACAGTACAACTTCGAATATTTTCTATTATTTATTATAAAATGTCCATTCATGTAAGTAGTCTCGGTTTTTTTTTCTATTTTGTATTTTTCCTTATTTCTATTGTGTTTTTAACAGTTGTCTTGATAAAGTTCGAATCCACGAACGAAAATTCGACATTCTAATAAAGAACTTCCTTCAACAACAGGCCTTTTCATCTGCCTAAGATTATTTGGAGTAAATAGCGTTAACACTATATTAGTTACCAGTACTACGTTACTGTCTTCCATGTTGTATTTTAAACTATGGAGTTTGATTTCGTTTTGAATTCAGGGACGGTTTTTTAGATCCTTGCAAAAAAATCACATGTCAAATAGAAAAATACATTTTCTTGCCATTATTCTCAATAATATTCAAAGTGACTTAGGTGTTTTTAAAGCCTGTATATACCCCAAACATCAGTTGAAACAATATTTCAAAAAGTAATGTATTAACGAAGATATCAAAGTCTTTTGCCTTTGCTGTTTATTACTCTTTTTTGACATATGCTGTTTTTGCTATAAACCCTTCATTTGCAAAATCTTCAAATTACAGCAATTAACCTGCACTAACCCTGCACCCCTTCTTTTCCTAGATATACGAGCCCTGTCTCGGTGAAATTGGCCCAACTATCAACATTATGTTTTCTAAGAGAATTATCATTAACGAAAAACGTAATGAAAACTAAACATATTTCTTGGAGACGAGTTCGCAATTCTGGAAAGGTTCTTGCTCGTAGCTTCTTCTTCATGATATGCCACAAGGTTTCAACTGGCGGCAGATGTGGATTACTAGAAGTGCAATTTAAAACTGAAATAGTGTGTTCGAACATCCAATCTCTTACTTTTTTAGCCGTATGACAAGTGGCACCATTTTGGTGAAAGACGCAATCGATATTATTTAAACGCATTCGTACAATTTGGGGTCTTAAGTTGTTTTGAAGCACATTAATGTAGTTATCAGCATTCATAATACCTTCCACAAAGTGTAAGTCTCCCACCGCACTAGCCAACATGGATCCCCAAATCATAACAGAAGCCGGAAAGTTTACTTTCTTTTTGAGACAATCATTCTGAAATGTTTCTTCTCTAGTTCTTATGACACGACTTCTATATACTATCAGCTACGCACGGTGTCATGAAATAAATTCAGAAATATCAAGTTTTAGGTGGTTGGGCCAACTTCACTGAGACAGGGCTCGTATATATTATGTATATTTAGATTACAGCTTCCACTAATTTAGCAAAATTTATCCATTTCTTACCATAATCTACGAATCCAGTGTTTCGGAATAGCTTTAAATCACTTGATGGCTCTCTTGAGTTAGGTACTGCATTTTCATCAGCCATCATAATAGCTTGATATATTTGCATATTTAAAGTTAGTAATATTGGTGTTGTAAGGGAATTTAACAATTTTCTTCACGTTTTTGCGTGAAGGACGATGTAAAGACCTACCTACTTCAGAAACTATCTTATCTAGCTTCTTCTTACTAGCTTGTAAGGACTGATAGGAAAGACTTTTAAGGTCTGAAGATCATTAGTAGCCAGAATTGGATTGTGGACTAATATGTATAGCTTCAACTACAAAACAATCGTATGGAATGTATTGCTCCAAAATGAGTAGCGGAATATTCGAGTTTAACTCCAAAGAAAATGAAAAATTGCTTGCTACACAGTGCATTGCAATTTTGCTATACATTGCAATTTTATTGTTTGTTTTGTATCGTTCTTTGTCAAATCTTTGTGAGCGGTAGCTTAATATTGCACTGTTTCCTCTACTCTACCGTTATGTATTTGACTTATTCGACTAGATTTTATTTACCTCAATACCACTACCTCAACAATTTCAACGTTTATTCATCACAATTCAGTGTTCAGGTAAGCAAAATAGTGGTTGGTAGTTTCTATCCGACGGTACCTGCTGAAACAACCGTATTGTGCATAAATCGGCACTAATCATTTATGCAAATTTATTTCTGCCGTCGAATGCAGTTCGTTATGTTGTTCGATTCCGCATGATTTATTTCCTGCCGCATTCAGATAAATATCTGCATAATTCAATCTTCAGATAACGCTTGAATTAGAAAGAAAAAATGTAGTCCAGTGAATCATTCAACTTTATCTGTGCAAAGGTTACTGCTGGTAGACAAATTGTAACTTAAAGTGTAGATGAATATGTTCATCCATCTGAGCAAATTGTAATTCTAAAAAATAAAATGTGTCGGGGAAAATATGCTGAATTTTAGCGATAATTTAGAACCATTTCGGAGAATGGTTGTTAGAAAGGGTTGCGCACATTATTAAAGCCATCATGATACCACAAAACACGTCCGAATACGTTTCCTTTACATATGTCATAAAAGCGGACCCTTACTTGATATTTAGAGACCTCATATTTTACATATGTTCCACATTTAAAGTGTATAATATTCAGCCGAAATGCGTATCCATTAGACGAAATATGTTGCGTAGCGTGTATCTAATAGATTTGTTAAGTGGAAGGTTATGCTCAAATTATATCATTCATAATCATAAGTAAGTGTAAAAAAGTATTTTACTCGTGATGGTGTGTAAATATTACGAAATATGAAATGAAAACGTGATTGCAACCGAAGGGGTAGGTCAAAATTTTGCGAGTAGTACATGAGAGAGGTTTCATAACTCGGCTCTAGTTTGAGAACCTTGTATTGTATTGTAAAGGAAGGGTCGTTCAGGCTCTATAACCTCACCTCATTGCGACCTGTTCATCTATTGTGAATACCCCATTCTTTCAGTACCCTTCTAATCCGATGTTCCTAACGAATCCCAGGATTAGTTCTTCCAAAAAGTCTCTGGCAAAACCAAACGGCCATTGTAGCCTTTTGGAAAACTTTATGAAGATGCTGGTTCCAATTTGGTCTGCAGTCGAGAGTGATTCCTAGATATTATTAGATTATTCACTGGAGTAGTTTAGTTGTACACCATTCAGGAATACTGTGTCCAGCGTGTATTTCCTTCTATTGGTGAATGGGACAACAACGGTTTTGCTTGGGTTGACAGAGAGTCCTTCCGTACAGTACCAGTTGCTGATGGTGTTAAGGGCCTGCTGCATTAGGTCCGTAATAATCTTTTCATGCTTGCCCTTTATCGGAACGACTAGGTCATCTGCAAACCCCTGTGCGTTAAAGCCTTTTCTGTGCAGTATGTTGAGCAGGCGTCAATGACCAGGGACCAGAGTAAGAGCGATAGAACCCCTCCTTGAGGGCACCCCTGACCGGTCTGAAGACCACCAACCCACCGCCCAACTGCGCCGATATTCTGCGGCTTCCTAACATCGCTTGTGTCCACCTAATTGTGGAAGGCTCCAGGGCTCTACGCGCCATAGCTCTTGTTATCGAATCAAAGGAAGTGTTGTCAAAAGCACCCTCTACGTCGACAAAAGCACATAGCGTTATTTCTTTGTTAACAAAGGCTCCTTCAATCTGTCCACTACGATTGTGCAGGGCTGTTTCTGTAGATTTGCCCACTTGGTAGGCAAACTGGTATTTGTGGAGGGGTCTCTCAGTTTGAGAACCTTGGTGATGGCAGTAAATATAATTACCGTCTCAGAGAAGAAATCTTGGTTTGATACTGGTTGATTTGGCTCAAATTACTACTTTTGTATCCTGAAAAGATCAAGGTTCTTTGTGCGGCAATTTTACATCTGTACTAACAAACTTATTATCTTGAATTGTGCTTGCTTCCACATGATGGAATCTACCATAAGGTTGTCAGGGTCGTGTCTTCTTTCCTCCACGAATGGGATCCACACTAACTTAACAAAGTTTCCACAACTAGCACGATTTACTCTAGAATTAGCCGATCACCCGAGACTATGCTTGGAAGATACGCACTATAAATAAAAAAAATATACAACCATTTACGTTGGTATTGTACTGTAAGACGGATGTTAGGGTACCATTTATCTCTCCTCACTGCGATTCTATTAGAAGTACACTTTTTGAAATAATATTTTAGGGTGCAGTGACCCGTGAACAGGCATGTGAGGATCCTTAAATCGGATTCTTTTAGACCAAGAAGTTTTTTTTTACTATTCTCTAGCAGTTGGCCATCAATCTTAAACCAACTAGTCGTGCAAATATGTAAATACTACATACATCGATAGATTCAAAGGTGCCCTCACAAAGTACTGCTCCCCTCATTTTTAATCTCATGATAAATAAAAATTCAATTTTTTCCAAAAAAATATTCGATTTTTTTCAATATCTGCGTTTCAGATTGTCCCTTTTCGAAAAATGAATACCAAGTTGTCCCTACCAACAAATACTTTAAAATAAATTTTCCTGAACGTCCAACCCTTGTCGTATCAGCTGTCCATTCAACCCCGTAGAACCCGTCATCGGGATCTGGTCACGTACTGAAAATCGAATTCTAATAGAATATGTATTAGCGGAAATACTGAATTGGTTACAGCAACTTTGATAACTTTAATTTGCGTTCGCGTGAACACTTGTAGTTGAATTAAATCTTTTTCCTACTCGCATAAATCTACTTTTGATAGAAAAAGCCTAAGAAATTCTCCGAAATCTTTGACTTTCATTGATTGCAGCATTTTTAATTCAGTACTTGGTTTTATTTCCTATGCATTGCATACGTGTTATCATGTTTACACAACCTAGAGCCTGACGAGTTATGCCTTTGCTTACCCGTATGTTTACACATTGTATGTATGTATATAACAGTAGTGAGTTGGATATGAAGAGCATCATATGCGCCACGGTTAGTTTACTGTCAAGAGGTGTAAATTAATTTCACCTAACCGGCGGAATATGGGAAGTTTAAAGCCTCAAATGTATATCATAGCACAGACTTTACCAAAGATTGATTAATATTTACCTCAACTAACAGATAATAAATCCAAACTAAAATTATACTGCGTTTCTGTTTATTAATAGTGGTGGCAGTAGTATTTATCAAAGATTAAAACAGACATGGCAGATATGTGACTGTTTATATTATCTATAGCATTGGTAATAATTTCCTTTGCAGCAAATAATAGTAATTATGAAGAATACAACAATTTTTTTAGATAGACTGAAATGTTGCTTGTAATGAATGAATACAATTAACTAGCTTTCATAACGTTACCCTACCATATCTGCCATTTTTATTAGAAAAGTTAAGAGTCATGTAATATTAGGTTTTGTTTTGTGTCCAAGATAAAGCTAGAATAAAGTTTCATATATCCATCTTGAGACAACAGGTTTAAAGTCTTAAGCTATGATCAATACTTTCCCTCATTTGAAACCTCTGGCTGTTAAGTTATATATATGTATCTAGGAGTATGTACACTCTCTTCCTAAAGTAATGTCTCCTCCAGACAACGAGTTCATATCAATAATGCCTTCCAATGGACGTACTCTAGCCGTCGGGCGACCTTAGTTATAGCAATACTGGGTAATCGAGGTCGCCCGGCGGCTAGAGTACGTCCATTGGAAGACGTTATTGATATGAACCCGTTGGCTGGGGGAGACATTACTTCAGAAAGAGAGTGTACCTCCCATACTTTTCGGTGCCTTATCTTTCTCACACTTTTTCATTAGGTAACGTCTATTACGCTCATATTTTATAATACTTCCTAACTACTAGATGTACGAGGGTGGTCTGAAATGTTTTGTGCCTTAATATGAAGATGGCAGCCCTTGTCAATAAAAGCTAGGAAATGTGGTTGCGGTTGTTGTTTGACAATCGTTTCAGTGAATCAATGAGACTGTTTTTGGTGCAAATGAAAAAAATCTGTCAATAATATTTGTTTTTGAAACGCAATACGCCTACGCAAAACAAAGATGAGTTCGCGGTGTGTACGCGGACTCTGCACCATCACCAACACAGTGAAATTTTGGACAGCTGAATTTAAACGAGGCCAAACTAGGCAAGAGGACGATGAAAGTTCGGAACCGCCAAAAGCTGCAACCACTCACGATTGCGTCACTAAAGTTTACCGAAAGGTGCTAAACGACCGTCAAATTAAAGTGAGACATATAGCAGAGGCCACGAATATGTTGAAAGAACGTGTTTGTCACATATTGAATCAACACTTAGGCATGACAAAGTTGTTTGGGTACCATGTTTGTTCACGTTAGACCAAGAACGTGTTCGAACGAACATTTCCAAAGTTCTGTTGGTGCAGGTTAGACGCAATAAATCAGAGTTTTGGCGCTAATTAGTTACTGTATATGAAACGTGTATACACCATTATACGCTCGCAACAAAAATACAGTCAAACAATGGACTACGAAGAGAGAATCCGCTCAAAAAATTGCAAAAACTTCGGCTGGGATAGTGATAGCTTCAAACAGGAAAAACTAATAAACGATCGTACTACGCATCATTATTTGACAAGCTCAAGGCAGAATTTGCGGAAAAACGGCCACATTTGTCGAAGAGAATGCGACGTCTCACACCTTAGCGTTTGCCATGGCGAAAATCCGCGAATTACGGTTTGAACAGCTTGGTCACCCCCCTTCCGTACCACTCTAGCCCCAAGAGACTTTTTTTGTTCCCTAATCTGAAAATTGCGCTCGGAGGACAGAGATTCTCCTCAAATGAAAAGGCAATCACCTTTGTAAACAATTATTTTGCAGAGAACGTCAAGTACTATTTGGACGGGTTAAAGAGATGGGAGCATCGCTGGTGGAAGTGTGTAGACTTACAAGGAGACTAAGTAAAAAAATAAAAATAAATTGAAGTCAAAAATATCGTGTATCTTTGTTAGGTCGGAAACATTTCAGACTACCCTCGTATTCACACGACTAACTACTTTCCCTACTGTTATAAACAAAAAAATCCTTGAATAGATCAATCTAGAGCTTTGCTTCGTGAATTAGATTCATAACAAACTACGATTTTTGCGTGGTTACTAATAACAACCAAGAAATTCTTCTTCAGCTAAATGTGCTAAAAATTCTTATTAAGGTGATGTCCATTATAGGTTGTGTTTATCCGTCAAACGTACAATCTACTACCAGTTATTTCACGATACTTTTCTTTATAAAATTCGACGAAAGTACTTAAAGTGTTTGTGCTTCGAAAGTTCCACGTACAAGGCGATTTCCATTTGAATATGAATATTTTCCTCTACAATATGAGAAATATGGAGTTATTCGGTCTGATTTGTTTGTGCACGAATTCTCTTGTTTGTCGAAGCGGGCTACAAAGTTTTGGGCCAAAAATCGATCGTAACAAGGGGATTACATGCAAATTTTAGTGTATACGCTTGTCATGTTATTGGTGTGTTGCGTAGCTGAACAGTCAAAGGCATAGGGTAACATTTCTACAATGCCATCCAGTTTTAACATTTCTAATTATATTAGTGGCAGATTCAAACAAAATGTAGAACCAATAGAACAATGGTTCTATATTTTGTTTCTTATATCAGAGGTATATCTTTGGAAATAAATATCAGCATCATAACGGACCAGTTACCTAAAGGGTAAATTTCAAAACATATTCAAACATTTCAGCTATAAACTTACAACAGCGTTCTTGTAGTGGAGAGAATTCATGTGTTAAGAAATCGAGTATATATGAGAGGACTGGTAGGCATTAAGAATAATCAATACACCGAATGTAAGTACATTCGCATTTTTATGACTCCGCTGAATAGTAACGCTATAAATAGCCAGTGCAACCTGCTCCGCTAGCAAGACCTCTTGACGTATTTACGTCAACGTGTGCAGAATAAGGAGGAGGACAGTAGTACCACAAGTTCATAAAATTTAAGAAAGAGTAGAATTATTCCAGAACTATCGTAAGGATTTAGCAAGTAACTTACAACGTATTCAAAAGAATTGTATTTTCATGAGAAAAAAATGAATCTAGAGTTCTCGTAGAAAGTGAATATAAGAAAAATTAAATAATCAGAGATTGCATTCAAAATTAAGGCTACCGTACTCTAAATAAGAATAATTAGAATGGAGGAACATTGTACACTACGCAAATGAAGATTGGAATAAAGTAAAGATAAATTTAATCCTTAGTCAGTCCAGATTCCAGATTTTTTTCACTTTGAGGTTAATTAAAACATCATTGCAAACCGGCCAAGTATGGAATTAAGATTTGGACCTTTTTGTGATAGCAAAATTTTCTATGCGTTGAAATTACAAATACATATATACAGAAAAAGAATCGGCTGCAGCTCCTGAAATCAAGGCATTCGGGTTGTATGCGATCTTACTAGCAAACTCAGAAGTCACAATCTAACTTGTGATAATTTCTTTACGTCTTACAATCTGGGGCAGTTCCTTCTGAAACGAAAAATGACGATATTGTGTACTATAAGAAAAACATACAAAACCGCATAAGAAGCAGAACACATATGCCAAGAACAGAGGAATCGCGAAATATTGTGCAAAGAATTCAAAACATTGGAACCCGAACGATGCAATTGTATAGTATATGTGAACAGACCAGCAGGGATAATAAGAAGGAAAAAACAGGAAAGCAGCAGCTGCTGATTACTTTCAATAGGTTAAACCAAATACACTAACGACCATAAATGAGGGATCATTGGTCTACCGGTATAATTACTCGCTCTTTTGATCTGTTTCAGTCAGCGTAATAAAATAGAAACTATCTTTTCTTCTTGGAATATTTAAGGAAATTATAACCAGGTGTAAAAGAGACGCTACTATAAGGAAAAACGTAACAATCTTATTTAAATTGATTTATGGTCACAACTATTGTTTGAAGTATTCTTTCGTAAATATTTATTTACGTTGGTCTGTATTATATTGTGCATGTAATAGGAGTGCTATTCTCGAATATTTATACAATTAGGATAGTATTTCGCCCTCTATCATATACAAAATATTAGTTTACATATAGAAATTGTGCGAGAAGGTCGTGAACCGTGTGTTTGTGAATAAAAATTAAAAAAAAATATATCATGCCAAAACGAAGAGAACTAACTCTGGTAATACGTAGTGCCATAATAAATCTACATAGAAATATAATTCCTTGGGAATAATAAGCACGCAAACTTAAATTAAGTTATCGAGAAGTGCAAAGAACGGTGAAGCTTTATCAGACAACCGGAACCACAGCAACATTGAACACATTCTGGAAGGCCCAAAGTGACTACACCGAATGATGATTTAAGAATTACATTGATTTCTAAACGAAAGGTAAAGGCCGCGTAAATCCGGTGTCACTCACAACAGTGAAGAGGCGATTAACGAAGCTGGATTGCACGGTCGAATAGCCGCCAGAAAACCATTACTACGGTCACAAAACCGTATGGAACGATTGGAATGGGCCAAACAGCATAAAGATTGGGACATGAATATGTGGTCAAAGGTGCTATGAACGGACGAAAGCAAATTTAAAGTTTTCGGTACTAATCGACGCACTTTTGTTAGAAGAAGAGCTGGTAAAAGGATGCTGCTGGGATGTGTTGCACCAACTGTTAAGCATGGAGGTGGTTCTGTGCTCGTTTGTGGTTCATTTTTCTTTAATGGGATCGGGGATCTGCATCGAATTGGAGGAATATTGAAAAAAGAGAATTATTAAGACATTTTGGAGCATCACGCTATTCCTTCGGAAGTCAGATTAATCGGTTAATGCGTTAGACAGAAATGTACGACATCACTATCCAACATCTCAGAAGCTACTCTGGGAGCAATTAGTGAATGCTTGGCAACCTATACCAGTAGATATCCTCAAAAACTAGTCTCACGATTGCCCAAATTTGCAAAATATATACAGTCCAAAGGCGGTTATGTACTTTCAAGAACAATAAAAAAATAAATATTATTCCTTTCTATGTTTTTATTATAAATATTAATAAAAAAGAAATGTTTGTTTTAGAAAAAAATATGTTTGCATTTGAATATATGTTTAGTTTCACAAAACATGTAGCAGTTTATTGTAAATTCCGCAGTGATCCCTTAGTTTTGGTCGGTAGTGTACAGTACACGATTAGGAAGCATCACGATTCTAGGATAGACTAGGCTATTTTTTTATATTTTCTTGTTTTTATCGCACAAAACAGCATTCAATTTTATTATGACATCTGCTCTGCAATTTTCGAGAACAGCGCCAAAACTGTCCAATAGGAGAAACTTTATTTGAAATTGATGCTGGAATTGTCAGAATTTTAGCAATAACTTTGTGCATGTTCATCTTTCTTGTTATTGAACTGTAGCTGTTGCCCATAGAAAGAAATTGGTATACAATTGCCGTAAATGATTGTTGTGACACTATAACAATAATATTTAGCGTGATTAGAAATATATCTTGGTTTTTAGCAATTCTCCGAGTATTGTAACACAAATTGGTCCTACTTTTCAACAAATTGCTTGCTGATTCATAATTATGCCTTGGAATAATTTTCCTGATAAATAATAACATTGATTCGAAAGGATCTTATCAATTCTTTCGTCGAAAGGATCTTATCAATTCTTTCGTATATTTCCTAAAGTATTCTAGACTTCTGTTTTCCAAAACAGAACTCAAAACAGAAGATTAAAAATGTCATAAAGACACGATGTTTTTGTCATTTACGGTTTGCTGATTTGCCAAATTTCTAAGTTGTGCATATTTTATAAAACTATAAATCAAAATCTTCAACATCTCAAGATACCTAGAGCTCATAGTAGAGTATAGATCCAAATTGGAACGCGAACAAGCTAACTAACAGAAAATATTTGTAGAAGAATTAGAAAAAACATTGGAAGTGCAACTTGTTCCGTTATAAATGTGCCACACACAACTACATACTCTAAAACGCAACCGTTTTAGAGTATGTTTTTTGTACTTCAACTAAAGACGATAAAACAAATATAGTAATTGTGTAATAAACATTTGTGTCATAAACATCCTTCTAAAACTCACTGTATATGCTTTTATCCAAGTTGTAAAACATAAAAATAGCTCTTTATAACAATATTTGATTATTATTCGTAATTTCTAAGTTTATAAGAATATTATCTGTTAGTTTTGCCTTAAATAATCAAGTACTAGTAACTTGTGCAATTTGTTTCATTTTTTTATGGTTTGCGTCATATTTACCCGAACGAAACAAACGTAGAGTAGATGTGAACGGACCAGTAGGGCTAAATTGAAGTAACGAGTGAATTTAAATGACATGGCTCTTCATAACTACAAAATAATTACTGTCAGTAATGATCACTTAAAAGGAATAACACTTACGAACATTTTATAAAATAGCTAAAGCTCTGCTCATTGACGATATGGATTAATCGTTTTATTGCTGTGTCAGATATTCCTACTACCATTCTACAACATTTGCATATATAAAAAACTGTAAGTATTGTCAACACAATGGCACATCTATGTAAATGTAGTAATGATAAAATTATATCGTTAGGAAAAATGTTAACGTTATCGTGGAAATTTCTTTAACTATCAGCTGTTTGCATCATATAACTTTTTATTCTTCTAAACACTGACTGTATACTAGTCTGGTCATTAACTTGTTTTAGCACATTCTATATAAAGTTAGTTATGTTCTAAAGTTACGCGGAGTAAAGAATAAACCAAATATTTACACGACTTTTAATAAGTGCTCGCATTAATTAATTTAGCGAACGTCACAACGGCTACCCAAAAGCAAAAAACTCTCTAATTATAACTTTAGTGTTATCGAGCTCGAACGCATGCATATGCCTTGATAATGATTTTTATAAATATAATGCTTTGACGTTCACAAATTAACGTCTACCAGGTTAAGACGAGCAACAAAAAAGCTGTGAAACCTCTCTTTGTTATGCTTCAGATTCGGAGCTTGAGGATCTGGAAACACCGCCGCGGTATCGTCCGGACAGCTTAGAAGCTCTTTGCAAAGCGACCAGATTCACGCAAGCGGAAATTAAACGAATATATAGAGGATTTAAAGCCGAGTGCCCGACTGGTGTTGTTAAAGAAGAGACCTTTAAAATGATTTACGCCCAGTTTTTCCCCCAAGGTGGTGAGTGAGTTTTGATTGTATTCGAAATTGTGTAGGTGGTTTAAAGGTTAATCTGATTCCAATTATTTCATTTTCAATTTTTATGTTATTTATGAAATCAGTGCTTTAGACGTCGATATTTCACAACCGGAATATTCTAATAATCTTTATATTTAAATATGGGAGAATGGTTTTTTGAAATAATATTTATTGCTTAAATTTTTATGAATTCCGTAAAAAAACGCTCTTACAATGAAGTAGAATATTTACAGGACAGATAGTAAATAGCAGGCCAATACACATGTTATCAAAATCTTTTTAAGACAAATAAATAGTTATCATTTTCTCTTGAAACAAAATGGGTAGGTAAAAATTAATTTTGGTTTCAAAAGGGAGTCTCTAATTGCAAGCTTTCCCAACAGATATTAATTTCTCTATAAGGTCGATTTGCCAAGGATATTTATTGTAATACATGAAGGACTCCTCCACCACCATCGTTCTGATAACCTCGAGTTCTAGTGACCGCAATTAATATACCTGCAACTTGTCCCTAGATACGTATATATTTCAAATACATCTTGCTAATACGTTCCGCTATGTGTTCTTCTACAGATATTTTTGCCTGTACGCTTTTCTTCTAGTTAAAAACGAGTTACCTTAGATACGACTTAGATTCTTGTAGTAAAGCAAGAAACTATCGATTACTCCATTCTCTCCTACCTAGAAAAACATCTTCAAACCGTTTGACTTTGTACTGGCTGCTTCCATCAAACCCAATCAGTCCTGCTAGTTCTTGTGCGAGTAATTTTGCGCACTTGCTGGTGTACAAAGGTTACATACAAAAGTATAGAGAGAAACTGTACTCAGTTAGAAAATATCTAATAATTTTGTCAACTACATTCTTTGGCAATCAATTAACTCTGTATGGTCATTATGTGATCAACCATTTCTGGCAAACAACTTCATAGAAATTATTGGCCACACGCCTGCTGTAACTATAAACTTGTCACATGGTTTCGACGAAATGCACAGGGACTTATGTTATGAAGACCAAACACCCACTAACTACTTAAGCACCTAATGCTATATGAAGAGTCAGACATATTCTCTATTTGTACAATTTTCTACTCAAAATTTATGGACGACTAATAGAATCAAATTAAGAACTAGGGCAACTATTTAACCCTTCACAGTTCACTAGGTCAAGAACGCCAGTTTCTTGAACTCAGTGTTGCGAATATTTAAGTATATATATTTATAATCATACACCCTTCTACCGTTTAGGTGTAGGGTAAGAAAAATTATTATTAATTACTTTTAAGAGAAACACTTTTAAATTCTAAAAAACTGAAATTAAAATTCACCGGAATTAACAAATTTCCACCACACTCTCTTATCTTTTGCTCTTCTCTGTGCTGCACCCCATGTCTCTCCTTTCCCTTGCAATATCTTGCTATCAGCCCGTCCCACTGCTTCCCACACTTGCTACACCATTCTCTCTGGATGCAACAGATGCACAGATGTTGTCACCAGGCTAGTTGCCTTGTTTCTATAGATTCTACCCAAAGTTCTCGCCCCTAGTTCTTCCCGTATTTGGCTGCTTTTCACACGATCTATGAGTGTAATTCCTTTTACTTTTCTTAGGTATTTCATTTCCATGGCCTCTAATCGCGATTTCATTATGTTTGTCAATGTCCAGTTCCCACACCTGTATGTTAGGGTAGGCTTGTAGATAGTTTTGTCTACAGTCATTTTTGTTTTAGCTGATATCTCTCTTTTATCTATAAATCCATTGTTCATTGCGTAGTATAACATATTACTCTTCTTTCTTGGTTGTAGTAAGTCTGTTTCCTGCTTTCCTGCTTCATCCATAATAACTCTGAGATAACGGTATTGGTGCACTTGCTTAGCCGTCTCCCTTCCAGTTGTATATTGGTGCATTGTTGTTCCTTTGCCATTATCATTACTTTGGTTTTATGGGTATTTATTTTCATTCCACGTTGTATTAGCACTTCTTTTCATATTGTTAGATTTTTCTGTTATTGTCCCAGTTTGTATAGGTACATTATTCTGGCATTTCCTAAGAATATCGTCCATAAAAACTATAAGCTCATTACTCCTCCCTGTCTCAATTTATGTCTCGTGTTAAATTCTTGCGACTTACAGTTGTTACTGATTACGTAGTTCTTGGTATTGCCGTAAAGGCTTTTAATTGCTCCTATTAGTTTCTGTTTCACCCCCCTTTTTATGAAACTCCCGCATTCACTATTTCGTGGCACTTTGTCAAAAGCCTTCTCAAGGTCGGTAAAGGCTAGATAGGCTTTTCTATTGTGTTTTACGGTCTTTTCCATAATCTGTTTAATTGAGAAGGTATGATCTTCCACCCCCTTCCCTTTCAAAATTCGCTCTGAAACTCTGCTATTGTCTTTTCGATTTGCGGTCTTAGTTTGTGTTCTAGTACTTGTTCATACAGCTTCAGTGGTGTGCTGAGTAGGCTTATACCTCTATAATTATCACACATTCTATTGTCACCCTTTTTATAGATTTATTATAATTATTTTTATTTTTTTCATTTATTATTATTATTATTGTTATTTATTATTATGTTCATATATGACGGCACACCACCAATTATGTTGCTGTATTCTACTTTGTAACTATGTAGTAGGGAGTATTGGGTTCATCTACATGTAGTTTTGCTATGCGACCGAATTTTTTGAAAAGGAAACTTAACTGGTCGAATAGGTCTGCGTACTTTGTATAATCGACGTGTGTTTTCATTCATTTTGCTGTCTGCTAGGATGCTATCTACATATATCATGAAGTCTGGATACTACAATTTCCAGCCATTACTTCTGATTCAATTCAGTCTACTAAATTGTTTCTATATGTTGAAATATTTCCCAGATTTGTCAGATAACCATTAACAAACGTCAACATTAATGAAGGCGTTTACATTATGTGGTAGCTTTGATTCCTGTATAGGCTGATTTTCGTGTGATGTCTGCTTTAAAGTATTGACATAAACACGTCACTACTTTAAAGTGGACACCACACAAACGTCAACCTATGTTCTCAATATTCTTTGGCTTTGAACGCAAAAAGCATTAACTTCCTATTGAAAAGTGGTTGCATGTGTCTAGGTACAGCTTTCGGAAGCAAAATATGGCAATAATATTGGCTTCATCGGGAAAATCAGAACATCTGGTCATGGCAGGTTCAGGAAGTTTTTCCTGAAGGAATATTGAATACCTGCAGCAACAAAGTTTTCCACATAATACTAATTTAAAATGTTGTATTTAGAGACAGCATGTACAGGGTGTCCGCGATATACAAAGCATGCTTATAAGGGATGATAGCTACAACGATTTAGAAACAAAAACATATAATACACCTTGGGTCTATCTGTAGGCGTAAACGAGAAAAAAAATTATTTCTAAAAAACCTTATTTGGTCAAACTGCACAAGAAAACTCATCCATATTGCTTCTTAAATAACCAAAAAACCATATCAAAAAGTTAGGGTTGAAAATAACTGAAAACAACGATGAAAACGAATCATTTAATACTTTGAAGTTGAATCGTGGTGTCATTTCCCTTACACCATACTGTACACGTATTCAATAGAAGCACAGATGCAAGCCAAGCATCATCTGTTAATACGACCTTGAACTACATTAGACTATTGTATCGCACGAAGTCAATGGCCATACGTTTTAAAATAAAGGTATCTTTGCGTTTTTTTTTAATAATGTTATGACAATATAATCGATGTTATGTTGAAGTTAGAGTGAAAAGGGCGTATTTAATAGCAGCCTCCGATCGGTAAATGAAAATTTAAGTTGCGGGACAGTCGCATTGAATGAAAACAATGTAATTACTGCAATTATGTTATGGCGCTTTAAGCTCTTTCGTAAAGGCTACTACAAAATTGAGTTCTTTTCTTTTATTTCTGATAAATTGGTGGTCCTAAAAAGGACTTTTTTGAGGAGAAAATGTATTACAGGAAAGGCTCGATGTGTTGCCCATTTTCAAGAACACACGCCTGTAATAGTCGGGTAAATCCTGCACTGATCGGCTGCCGCTGTACAGTATGCGTTGAAGTTTGTGATATGAGAAATAATTTTTTTTTCTCGTTTACGCTTACAGATAGACCCAAGGTATATTATATGTTTTTGTTTCTAAATCGTTGTAGCTACCATCCCTTAAAAGCATGCTTTGTATATCGCGGTCACCCTGTATATGGGGATAAAAGTTTTTTAAAGTACAATTTATGAGATATTACGATATATACCTGAAATAATTGGCTTATTGGCCAATTCGAGCTAATACTGCTTAGAAAATACTATGAGTTTCCAACATCTGTTTCTATTCTTCCTGAAGTAATTCATACTTCCAGCCAATCGTCTATATTGTCTTTCTTCTTTTGCTTATGGAATTGTCTAAACTGTCTCCTTCTGGCAATATCAATTTTGTCATCAAACTAAATTGAAAAACTTTATAATAGTATCATTGGGCTTGATTCGATATAGTTTCAATTAGGTAATTTTCTAATTCACGTTCTTATGTGGGTTCACCAAAACATATGTCGTTTTATTTTAATAGTACCAGTGCATGGAAGTTGTAACTTGAAATATAAGCAATGGTCTTATCACATGTGCAGTGAATTTTATGCAACTAATACAACACTTCACTAACCGTAATTCCAAAAACTAACCAATACTAAGCCCGTAGATTGGAAATAAATGCTGTAACGTAATGTAGACAATATTGTGCCCTAGAACAGCTCCCTCCATCTATTGTCTCCGACAATCCAAAAATTATTGAACTTGCCGATATCGTAAGCAAATAGATACTACTTCTGCCAAGACTGCCAAGATTTAATTTCCCAGATAAATATACCATAAAATCTGTACCTACATACGCAGTTGATACATATGTAGATCTTGATACGTAGTAGCGGTGCCTGTGCCTGTAGGAGTGCATAAAAATATTCACGGCTGAACTTGCCACAACATCTTCTTGGCAAACATTATTAATTAGAAACTGTTATGACAAGGTCTGTTTTACATCAAGAAGATAAACTTCAACATTTGCGTAAAACCGCAATGAAACGTCAGGTTTATGATGGACTATAATTTTTTAAACGCTAGCCACAACTACAAGTAGAACATACATTACTAGACTTTAAATATTGTTTCTAAAAAACTCATTCCGTAATGCTGTGGGCAGCTTCGTTTTCTTGTCTTTTCTTTGATTTAGTAATGTGGAACGTCGTGAAAATAAAATTTTATAGATTGCGTTATCCTCAGGTGGTAGTCAACAGTAATTGAAGTTTATTACTACTTTAATTTTCTCGTAGTTCTATACAGATTGATCGAACGAGAACGACTTACTGCATGCTGTTACAATGAAATAAACATGTTCTATTACTTAGTTGCTCTCATTATAATATAATACTACCGATATAATTATGATTTCAATAATAATTAACTGTCAAAAGAAGAGTACGTAAAAGAAAGTAAAACATATTCACCAACAATGAAAAGCAATCCATTTAAATTGTCCTTCAATCAGCAGAAAGCCGATTATAATTTTGTACAGTTTTAGATCGAATCGCCAGAGCACCTAGTAATATTAAGAACGAAATAATTAATTAAAGCCGGCAGACGATCGAGTAAAACGAATTCTGAAACACGATTACTGCGAATAAGGAGAAAAAAATGACTATAATTTAGCAGATATTACGAAGAAAGTAAATTAAAGAAATCTACAATAAAATAAAGAAGGATTACAATGGAAAATAGAAAACAAATGAGAGGCGATAGTAGCAATGTCGTTTGTTGTACTTAATTAATTTATTAAAATTGTTCGGCATAAAAAAATTGCCAATTTTGTTATCAATCGTTACATTCATTGAGTATATTATCATTTAGAATGAGAACTAGTTGAGCATCCACCTCCATCAAATTGCAAAGCGAAAGCCTGTTATTCTGCCCAAATACTGTTTACTGGTTGCAGAAAGATAGATATTATCATAAAACGAAAAGTAAATAAATAAAAATAGAAACAAAAACGAACATTTGAAAGTTTGATGAGATAGTACACAATGCTGTAACAATATTGTACCTAAAATTATGTGCAAGTTACCCTTTAAGGAACTATGTGAGTGGTATTGACGCAGTAAATACTGAAAAAGTAGATGCAGACATGATCGTTACTCCAAAATATCTCACTTGATCGCTTCTGGTGCAGAACCTAAATAAATAAAACTCTAATTTACTTATAATCCAACCTATCTTATTTTTCTGACATTTTTTCCACTTCTAGGTCAATTGAAAAGAATTGTTAGAGCTTGACAAAAAATACATTGACCATGGATCATTATTCTTATGATTATAATTTTACATTTCAAAAATATCTTAAATTGTCCACTATTTTGTAAACATAATCTTATATATCACTGAATTTCTTTATCTTAGATAATTTTATTGATAGGCATGGCTAGTTATTTATTTATTATTTGACACGAATTAAATGTCAATTTTATTCAGCTGTGTAGCGCAGTGCCTAGCGCGCTCGCTTCACAGTCTGGTGGTATCGGGTTCGAATCCGATGCGTTCTTTCTGAATTTGGTTTTCTGTAGTTTCCCAAATTCCACGGCAAATGCGGAAAGATAACATCTTAAGTCGGTCTACAGCCGCAGGCGTAATAATAACTCATGGCCAGCCGATGCCCCCTGTATTTGGCGCAAGCTGTTGGGGGATGCTAAGGCATGAATTATTATTATTATTATTCCACTGACGAAGTTCTAACGAAAACCAAATTATATCGTAAAGGTTTTGGAGCAAATTTGATCTTTATTCGAAATAGAATGCTGCAATTGACCTAGAAGTGGAAAAATATCAGGAAAATAAGATATGTAAGGAAAAAAAGGTCATAAAAATAAGTACATATAGATACTTATAATCCAACAGCAAATAATATTACTTGTAGCCAGTGGACTTAATTAAAGAAATTGCTTTGCCACACTAGACGTTTCAATTCCATTAGATTTGAGATAAGTCAACAATGTTCTTTGGGTCAACATAAAACCTATCTCCGTATTTGTGGTATATTTTTTTGAATGGTTTTAGCTTCTCTAATTTATTCACAAAAAAATTCTTTAGAACATCTCAGCATTTCCAGTTAATTGGATTTATCACCATGATATGTAACCATATGTTTTGTTAATTTGAACTTATTCTGCTATATCCTCCATTCAAGAGAAAGGTGACAAAAATTATCAACTAGAAGATCAAAGCATGCTGTCTTGTGCTTGAGACAATGGTTAATGCACAAGAGAATTCATTGCTGCATTGGTGTGTACTCGTTTCCTTTCCTTTCCTAATTCCTCCACTAATCTGTCAGTTTATGTTAGTTGAATATTTTACCCAAATAAGTAAAAATTGTAGGAAAGTATCCGATTTTTATAGATTATTTTCAGAACAACTGATGAAAAGCTTATCTAAAAAAAGCTACAATGATTTACCCTTCTGCCATTGATACCAAGTGTTTGACAGCATCATTTCGACTTTATATTACATGTTTGGTGTTTTATAAGTGAAATAATACTGCTTGCGCTGACCACTACTGTGGCTTTCATTATCATTTTGAACAGTTAAGCCAAGAATCCAATTTAAATCAAAAAGAAGGCTAATGAAACGGGTTGCTATTGGGAAATAATTTCAATCAGCATTCTAGCATCAGAAAACAGTAATAAAGTCTCAGTCTTTCTACTTAGCGAACATTTTCTGCTTCAGTTAGTTTAGAATGTTGGAAATATTTGATCCTAATGCAACAAATACTGCGTAGTCTATGTTTTATTATCGCCTTGATAATGACAGCATTGCTGTCGAAACGCGTTGGCATTTATCCAAGTGTTTGGTGTCCTGTGGGTGATAGTGATCTAGAGTTCTATGAGTCATTATCGACAAAATGGCAAGGGTATAGATATAAATCGATTTTTATTTTGCAGTTCTCTTTTGGAGCCCTAACACATAATCTAACTTCAAGTTCCTAGATTTTAATTTTTAAATTTATTTATTACTTTATATAAGTTTTATCGTTGTAAAGCTCACGCAAACGATAAAAGGGTGCGTGTGGGTCTTACAATCCGTTCAACCGCAGTTACAGTTGTTGAAAAATAAATTCATGTTTATTTAATATTACACCATATGTTACCCCAAAAAAATACGCACACAGTAAAATAACAGACTGCAGAATAAATGTACAATATGTATGGATGTTGGAGTTCTAGCGGTTTGTAAATAAGGCACGCGTAGTGTTTACATTTTTTTGCACGACTTGCCCGGGGTGGATAAATTTGCATGCTTCGTTCAAAATTATTGTCGAATCCGGGAAACGGGCCAAAATAATACGTTTTTCTTTTGTGGGTATGCCATTAAATTAAATACGCATGAATTTGGGCGACTAAATATAACGACGTCTAAAACGTTTTGTAATAAAATTAGGGAACGTAAAACTGTAGTATTCTTATTGCAGGCAGTATAATTAATTTTTAAAGGCACTATACAAAGTTACAATAACAAATACAATAGTGGCGGCGTTGTTGAAAAACGACAATATAATTATTAATAGATCCAACAGAGCTAAGTACAACGAAATTTCATTTTCTTCTTTGAAATCTACGCGTTTGCTTCTCAGCTTGAGTTTCGTGTGCAGGATTATTCTATTATGTGTTGTTCTGAATCATGAAAGCATTAATCACAACCCGTATATTTCGCTGTTGGAAGTTGTTGCTTAATTTGGAGCTATCGGTAGTTAACTTTGCAAATTACGTCTAGACGAAACTCAGTGGTACTTAAATCTTTCATGTTATCATCAGATGTTCGACACAATTATTTTGTGGGATACAACCTGAAGTTGTTAATATAATAATTCTCTTATTTAATTTCTAGTTAACATTCCGCAAACTATTTAATTATTCTAGTATAATAAATTTTATATTTCCAGAATTAATTACAGTAGTTTCTGCCTGGCTTAAGTAACTAAGAACATAAAAGCTAGTTTCTGTTCACTATATAAATATGTATATGCTTTAGAGGAAGCACAGTCACTCTTCGAGGGCAATGCAAAACACATCAACACAATGTGCAAAGTATATGTAGAAATTTTGCTACAATACCGCTAATCTGGAAAATGCAACCACAAGTTTCCCAAACATAAATTCTGACCGTATTGCCAAATTTCGTTAACTATTACCCTTGTACTAAAATAGACTTCAATTCAGATTACACAGAGAAAATATACCATACGATCAATTAAAATAACCCTCTAGCAAGCCTTGAAATAATTTCTTGAAAATATTATGTTGGTATGTTTTCACAAATAAAACACATATGTCATTAATGTATTTGTTAATTGACATTGTGTTCCGAAAACCAGCTGTTGGTAGACCACTAAAGACAGTTGAGAATATAGCAGATGCTGAGGAGCGAATCACTCACCATGAATCAATCACCTAAAAAATCGAGCCGTAGGCTTCCACGACAAAACACAACTGTCATATGGAGACTACTAGAGAATCCTTAAAAAAGATCTACAAAAACTTTCATACAAAGTGCATTGCGTGCAAGAGCTTTTACCAAGCACGTAACCAGACTCAATTACTGTGAGTCACTTATTTGATAATCGGATACCTACTAAACTTTCCGCTACGATCTCCAAATTTAACTATTATTTTCATTTATCAACATCTAAAAAATAGAGTATTTACGAAATGTTCTCATACAATTGAAGAACTTACTGAACATACACTGCATAATTTAAGGAATGCCTTCAATAACATGAGACGACGAATGGCCCTGTGTATAGAAAATGAAGGAACACACTTTGAACATTCACTCTAGCTGTTTTTATTGGTACACTTTTTATTTTTTCAACTGAAACGTTTGGAGGTTAAATAGCCTGAGGCAGGTATCCTAAGATCTTCTAGGAACAGTGCCGTCCAGAAATAATTTCGTTAATGTTGCCGTTATCATAAGATAAATCAGTCTCTAAAAGTACACACATACATATATGGAGCATCTAAACTAAACTAAAGAAAGGTCGTAATATAGTAATAGTAGTATACTAATAATCTTTATTGATCTACGTCAACATATAAAACTAAAGGACTGAACTACATTTATACACAAAGTAAAATAATCGTCCAGCGAGTACAGACAATTGCAGAAGGAATGCTTTGATTGCGTACTTAGAATGCTTTTCACCATTGTTTCATTTGATATCTTGAGGTAGAGCGTTGAAATCTTTTAAACCCAAAGTACGCAGCGACTTTTTCACTAAATCGGAATTAAACTGTGGTATATGAAAATGATTTCCTTTTCTAGTGTTGTGAGAGTGAGCATCACTACTGCATGAGAACTCATTTCTATCTCTGAATATTAAAATTAAAGGTTCATGTATGTATGTACATACAGCTGTGTGCGATATAATGGCAGTGCATACAAAAATACCGAATAAAAGTATTCAATTGCTTTTGAGATTAAAGTCGTCTATATAACAGAGGATGAATTGACGGAAATAAATTACTTTACTAAGTTTATTCCAAAATCCGGGTAAGCGCCTCTTTGTTTAAAACACCAGATTTTTGTTACTGTGCAAAATAATAGCAACGCTGTCTAGAAAATCGAACATATCGGGTGCAGGGTTGAGTTTTATTGATAGCATTATATTAGTTGTGTATTTTATTTAGTACCTATTGTGCAATAACATGCGTCGAGCGAAGCATTGTTCACCTGAAAAGCGTGAAATAATTCAGAATTTAATAAGAGCTGGAAAACCTACAAATTCATTCAACAAACACTAAATTGTTCGGCAAAAATGATTCAGCAAAACCTGAACGAAGGGGAATAAAGAGAAAGACATCTAATAGAGATGAGCAACGTATTATTGTGGCAATTACTTGTTAAATCACACCCTTTTACAACTTCGTCCAAGAAAAGTTTACTGATGAAGCGACACGTTCAACAACGATTACGCTTTGTTCGAGAACATTTAAATTGGCCAGTTGTTAGATGGGGAAATATCCTGTGGTCAGATGAGAGTAAGGTCGTATTATTTGGATCTAAAGGATTAAGGCAATATGTTAGAAGACCTATAGAAAAGTAATATAATCCCAATTACACAATAAAGACTGTCAAACATGGAGGAACTTCTATCATGGTATGGGCGTGCTTTTCATATTATGGTGTTGGTGGATGCAGGAGACATTGGACCAATGTGTGTATCTAAATATGCTTCAAATAGTCGTGTTGCCTTACGCCGAGGAAGAAATGACCCTTCACCAGACCTTAATCTCATAGAAAATCTTTGGACAGATATAAAACATGCCGCTATTGCAGCAGTACCCACATCAAGATAAGGAAATAGTCGAAAGAACACGGCGCTCCATTTCAAATGAGCGATACCAAGCTTTGGGTGATTCTATGCCACGAAGATGCGAAGCAGTCATCGAAAACTAAAGCTACACGACAAAATATTTAAAAAAATATGATTTTATTACATTTGTTTTTCAAATTATATCTTGTTTAATAGCTATTTTTTCGCACATCTGGAATATACAATTATATGCAATAATTTTTAAAGTTATCGTTATTTTGCTATACAACCAACATGAATGTTATGTTTTACTTAATAAATTAAGTATAAATGGATGTATAAATGAACTGGTACTTTTTCGCACACAGCTGTATGTACATATAATAATAGCTGACAATGACTCCCAAAATACTACACCATATGACAACTTACTATGTATGTATATATTCGTTTACTAAAATGATACCAAAGATTGAAAATCAGCTATTGTCCTTAAATTATACTGTTATTAAATTATTTATGTATCTGGTAAAACAATATATGTACTTAGTTTAGCGATTAAATTTTTGCAATGACTGTTCCAAGAAAACGTATCGTCAATACTTACCGCCAAAAACCTCAATTCATGAGCACATTCCAGTTGAACATTCTGTGAAAAGATATGAGTACGAAACCCGACTTATTTTGTGTGTTATGAAAAATCATGTAAGTATTTAAATACAAACATTTCGAGATGCAAATTGGCATTTTTTTCGATGACAGTGATGTCAAGATCAGAGACGACAGAGGTAGTATCATCAGTATACATTAATAAATGAAAATCTCTAAGATAGTGGGAAATATCATTGAGAAATACCAAAAACAGAATGGGTCCCAAAACACTATCTTGGGGAACACCTTGATCAACCGAAATACTCGCTGGTTTTATAAAATTTACTTTACGATCGACACACAATCGAACGCTCGGCTTAAATTGCAAAAAATACCAATAGGAGATTCTTTCGATTTCAAAGTACTAATAACAATGTCATAAAAAGAATCGATTGCTGTTAACGTGGAATGATTAACACGAAAACCATGTTGATTAGTAGATAAAATATTATTTTTGTCTAAATGACCAAATAGTCTGTACAATATGGCATGCTCAAAAATCTTCGAAAACTGGACGATAATTGTTTATATCAGCTTTAGAATCTATATAGTTGTGTATGTACAGTACAGAAGCATTCTAGTTTGAGAACATGAAAGTTAAGTTATAAAACGAGCACAATACTGTCACTCCACGATAATAGAGACTGAAAATTGTGTTTTCGAAGAAAGTACTCGTAATCAATACCCTTAGGTGAGAAGAATCTATGAAGCAAATAAAGAAACTTTAGAAATTTGTATTACAGTCGCTTAACACAAAGCTAGTAACGAGTCCAGGCTATTTGTATACCAATTGCAATACACAGTAATCTGAAAAGATTAGGATCATTAAAATCTATGTCAGTAGGAGAAATAAATCTGAGTTAGGCTTCAAAAAGTACTCCTACATAATAAAAATGTTGAATGATGATCTTTGTCAGAAGAGAAGACGATGTAGATCTTTATGCCAACAGCATAAAATGAGGAAGAGCAAAAGTCCTACATTGGACTTCCCGACATCTATTGTAATGAACATACTTGAGTCGATATACAAAGTTTTTTTAGATTCCAAGAACACCAGACTTGAATGAAAGAAGTCCATAATGAGGAAAGTCAAAGGCAATAGATATAGAGATATATAGAGAGTAAATTACTTGTTCGAACACTTTGAATAAATTGTTTAAATAAAATTGAAACAAACAGAAATGTTCTTAAATGTTTGGAACCAAATTTGCTAATATTGAATTGCTCAAGCATATTGTACGCCTTAGCTTACTTAGAAGTATACATAACTGTGTCAAAACTAGTTCCACGTTTTAGTTTTACATAACATATTTGTCGAGTTAGTTTAATTTGTGAATACTATACATATATACGTACTATGAGTTCCATTCCGAAATGTTATTCTTACGAATGATTGGTAAATATTGACTATCCTCTATTCTAGTTTACATGGTAGATGTTTTCTTAGGAGAAAAGCTACACTGTTTGTTTTCTTATATTTTTAGATATTTTCCCTAACATTTTAAGTGTAAATTGTAAAGAAAACCTGCAAAAAGCGCTTCTTAAAAATGGGCGAGATATGCTTCAAGTCTAACTTATTTAAGATAAAGTATATCTGGTTTGTTAATGTTATGTTTGCGGAGTATATTTTCTCAAGTTGATCCGGTATTCACTAATTACAGTTCGTAACGCCACGAACAGCTTTCTCTTAATAAATTGCAGTTAATTTACTAAATAAATAGGGCACTGCCGTAAAACGGAGAAAGCCCCTATTCATAAATTCAAAGCAGGGACAATTTCACGCTTCAAACTACTGCTACTGAAACATGAAACTCATTCGTGTATAGTTAAAATTAAGTTTCTGCCTACAGTTTCGTGCTCGGACATTTGAAAAAGTTAATGTAAGCAGAAGGCTTCAGGAATATAAATACGAAAATTTCCGAATAAGTATTACATTTTCTGTAGATTGTTTCGCGACGGATGATGCTTTCTCGTATTATACGGCTAATTTTAGAATGATATTTTCTGGGAAGTTTCATCCCATTCCAACCTAATTCAGGGTAAGATTTATCTTAAATTGTCATAACGTATATTTAAAGTTTTACGAGGGCATCAATGTAAAAAGAGGTAAATTAATGCGGTCTCTTGGAAAATCTTATCAGCGTGTTATATTCGGTTTGTAAACCTGCAATGAGGTATGTGGGTTTTATATGCAAAATGTAATTTCAGGGCGATTACGCTCAGCCGCATATTGATTGAGATCTTCCCGTTTTAGGTCGTAAAATTCTCTTCTGTCATTGCTTGCAATGCTAGAATTGAACTGGACATTAAATTTGAGATTGAGATTAAACTTTATCTCTTGATTACTAGAATGTGTACTATATATTGGACGTGCTATATTCCATACATTGTTCGATATTATCATATTGAACATTACATACACATATTCGACATAAATTCGACTATAGATGGGATCAATATAAAGCGCTGGAACTACTACAATCCAGACTGGTTTTATTGCTGAAGATGCGTGGAATTTTAAAAATTTTAACATGCTTTGCAAAATTTATTTTCTTACGAAACCTCTTACATCTTCTCTATAAATTATTTTACGGATACCAGACGAACCCTATACGCTGCTGTTTAAACCAACATAAACCCTGTTCTCTTTTCTCAATTGTTGGGGATTGAATTTTGATTAGAAAATATCAGACCAAAAAATGGTAGAGGTTCAAAAATTAAAATTTAAAGAGGAGGAAGATGAGGCCCAACATGGTAAACCAATATTAGTTTTCGTTCAAAGGTCGAAATCCACTTAGCAACTGACTGGGCAGACAAAACGAGCTCACAAATTTATCAGAATGTATACCTATTCCTTACCATCTGGCTCAGCACCTGCAGGGGAAACCTACGCGGTACAAGTAAATGAAAACGGGTGACAATCCGTTTCCGTGTTGTGCTGAGTGACAGCACTTGTCTGGTGTTTGAAAATATGCAAGTGTGGTAGTCATCTACAGCTGGGGTGAAGATCAAGCTTTTTGCTTTCAAGTTATGATTCGATAAGTCTTCTGTTGAAGATGTCAAAGCATTTTTGCCGGTCTCTCGGACACTATTAATCCGCAATTCCTTTTTGCCCTGGTATGACTTGATTCTGTATTGGGCTAGATGTATAGGTTTGATATTACCACCGAACCAATAAGAGTTATCCATAAGCATAGTTCTTCAGCGGAATCTTCTTTATGCACTCAAATATGGTGTGTTTGACGATTTCCAGATGGGAACAGAGTTTTGTATTATAGGCCAGCTGCCACCTGTACACATTATTATAAGATTGACGATCTAAGCTGATAGAACTGCCAAGAAATGACAACCTCATTTGCAAACACAACAACCAACGATATTTTCGACTAGTTCGGCTGTGAAATTCTCCTTCAACTTCGATCTGGAATGGTGGATCACTCGTTTGGAGGTCACTCATTAAGGATCTAGATGTCACATTTGTATGCCTATCGTTCATATCGTATCTTCATTATTGTCAAGTTTGCCGGTAGATTTTTTCAAATTTCTAATTCGTCAAAGGCATACATTGACGTTAGACACATCTCCTGCTTAATATTCATCCATCTTTCATTATGGTAGTTGGGTGTATTTCCATTATAAACTTCTAAATACGTAATATTGTTGGCATATTTGTACAAATCACGGTATCGTCATAATAAGTCTCTATTGTCCTAACCAAATATTATGGTATACGCTCAGAAATACCGTATTACCAAGATGACAGCAATAAACAATGCATGTATGTACATATGTATGTGTTTGCTTCAACTACGTAGCTTTTCTTTGTCGAAAGAATTAAATCATTTAGCACTAAAAATTTGCTATAAAGGTTTCTGAAAAGCAGCCCTCATTTATTTCAATTATATCGAGCAGGATTATAAATTAACGTAAAAGCCGAGTAATTAAGAGACAGTAGCTCCTAAACGATCAGATTCATTTTCATTTTTTCAGTCGTAGATAAGTATCAAAAATTTACTTCCCTATCCAATTCTACACTGTAAAACTTGAGGGTAGGGTAAAGTTGCAGTTAAGATTTTGTCTGCAGCGGCAAATTATTTACCGCTTTAGAGTACTACTACTGGCATGAATTACTTTGCAGTATATTAAAGTAGTTCTACTTACTTTGTTGGACGGTATCTTGCAAAGTAAGTGCATTATTCAATTATCTAAATTGCAGTTTGATGTGAACAAATTTGAAAGTCTGAAGCGTGTATAATTTTAAATTTATTTTCCTAATTGAACTAGAAATACTGGATCCTGTTATGTACTTTAAGTAATGGGTATTCATTATAATAATAAGATAAGTTATGTAATGCTTTTGTAAACAAAAAATCAAAAAAAAATTATATTATGGATAGTTATGGTTTGGAGGGTATTAAAAATTCTACTACATTTGACTAAACATTTATAAAGTTCTTTAATAATTGC
>SMLS01070667.1:0-21518 GCA_004785975.1 Popillia japonica | reverse complement strand
AGGTTGAAAAATGTCATATCAGGTATTGTTTATTACAGAGCCGGATGCCGTTATCATATGCTTATTTAGATGCTACATTGTTATAGACAATCTAACTTATGTATAAGCACATCATAGAAAATAAAAAAAACCGATTGCAAAATTTGTGTTCCCCGTCCAGTGGCTGTGCGTCTATATGACCATTTTCGAAATTATTTTCTAAATTTACATTATCTATATTATCTGGGGGTGGTGGGTTTTCTTTACCTTATTCTATTGCTATATTATGTAAAATAGCTGTAGCTACAATAATTACAAGTCTTGTTTGTAGCTTTACGTTCATTGCACTTGCTAAAATTGCCGCTCCACACACCACAATTCCTTGTCCTTATGTGTACTTCATTGTAGAGTGTCTCTGCTGGGGTTTGGGGATCCCGAAGAGGAGTGAGGCAATATAGTTTATAATTCGTTATATTTATTTTCTTAACATTTGGAAAGTCGTGGTTTTGAACCACTTCAAAATCTTAATATCAGCATCAAAAACTAATTTTACTACATTCTATTACATTGTGGTATGGAAATATTTTTTAAGTTTAATATTAATATTTATTACATTTGAAATATGCATATCTGGTGACTCTATTGGTAGGTGTATACCATCAATAGCTCCAATTACCCTTGGAAATGCAGCTATTGTGAAAAAGCCTGTCTGAGCTTCTAGAATTTCTGCATCAGTAACTGGCATTCTAATATGTCTAGGTTTTCTCGTGCAATAGCTTCAGACACTTGAACAATTATTGTAGATACTGTAGCTGCATGGATTTTTTGCATATCACCTACAGTAATCAGAAAACTGCCGCTTGCACAAAATCTGAGACATGTTAGAAATTAAATCATTGGCCGGACACATCGATTTCTAAAATATTGCATTTAAAACAAGTTGTTTTATATAAATCAACAGTAACCAAATATGTATTACACATTTCTAAACTCCAAATCATTTCAATATCATCCAATATCCATCTCAATATCGTGTTTTGAAAATACTCGCTGCAGTCGATGTGAATGACTTTTTAAATACAAATATGTCAAATATAGGTTAATTTTGCTTTAAGTCTGGAAATATCTAGACTTGAATTAAGCCAGACTTAAAGTAATGTAAGTCTGGCTTAGTAAGCGGAGCAAGTCTTTAAGTCCGACTTAGAAATTAATCTAGACTTAACACAGCGGTGCAAACGGCCATAAATCATACAATATTTCTACGTAATTATGACTTACCAAATAAATTGAAATTTATGTGGGCCATGTTGGATGTGGTATTTGACATGATTCTATTGCAACTCTTATCTCAGGTTTTGTCAAAGGCGGCCAATAGCACAAAGATCCATTTAGCCACGAAGTCGGAACAGCCTCCATAGTGCGTTCGTCTGGAAACTTAACGGCGGCCCAAGTTTTTGTCATTTTTTTTTCGAGTTGGAAGCAAATATATTATAATTTCTTCTTCTTTTATAGTGCAAAGAGAAATTCGACGGGGTCAACTCCTTTCGTAGTGTAACAGAGGCAGAACAACGGAATTATCTTGATTCAAGAATTTTACGTACTTAAAAGCAATATCTGCAACGTTCCATATTTGTAAAGTACTTAGAGAGGATACTATAAAACAGTTTAAAAACGATGATTCACATGGTGTATCAAAAAAATTGTTTACGAACATACAGTAGGTGGCTAATGAATTAGAAACTTTTGTCAGTACTTGACTTAACTTTGATGAATATTTAAGAGTACTAGATAGTATTTTACGTCCCCATATGGAAGATTTCAGTACGCTAGACTGTATATTGTGATGTAATCACATTAGGATAATGTATTTAATCAGAATACTACGGAATCACGAACCAGTAACCGAAAAGATCATAATAACTAAAATACATCGTTAATACTTAAAAATAATAAACGATACGGATTATCGTAAAGACATTACAATTTTTCTTTATTTTTGTTTCAAATTTGTTAGGTCTTCTACTTAAATAAAGTTGAAGCAAGTATCATGACTAATTATCAGATTTTTCTCTTAAGAAGCTCTTGAATTAAACGTAAAGTGATCCGTTATAGACCCTTAAGCAACTAACTCGACACGATTTTTTCTGAAGCTTTATAATTTTCGCAACAAAAGTTTTCAAGCACTCCTTTTTAGTTCCTTGATTATAAAGAAATTTCACCGTCACAAACATGCCCTCCTTAGGACCAGCCGCAGTAGGTGGGTGTCCCAATACGCTAGTTTCATCATCATCAGATGATACAGACTCCTCATTACTTGGGTAATCCTCATTATCATTAACATCATATTCATGTTCACTAGCACGTTCAATCGTGTCTGTCGCAGCAGGTGTAGTAAGATCCTCCAATCTTACTGCTTTTTCGGCCCCAATATTGAGTTTTCGTTTTCTTTTCGGAGTTGGTTGTTGTCCCACTAAAACACGTCTTTTTATTATTTCGTCATAGGCATTTCCATGTTTGGGATCAAATTGTCATTGTTTGCCGGAAGAAAGCCAGGGAGTCTTGTAAGAACTTATAGTCTATTAATTGGGCAAATTCCAGACGCTCTAAATCCACTTCTTATATTGTCTCCGCTCTTATCTTCAAGATCTTCCTCACCAATGTAAGAAACTGTGTTTTTGGAATGCAGCCTCGATGCGATGTTTTCCATTGTGTGAGCACTTTACGCCAGGCTGCTTTCAGTGGCTTGAAAACGGCAACAACGGCTGACACACATGCGGGCTATTACGCGGAAGGAAGATGAACATAATATTGTGGTCTTCACACTCTTGGATTATTTTTGCTGAAAGGTGCGAGGCCAAGTTATCCCCAATGATAGCTTTCTTGCCTTCACGGTTTCTGAAATACGGTATATCAACTTTAGAAAACCAGTCTTCAAATATGATATTGTCAAACCAACCACTCTTTGAACGATTATAAAAACAATTTTCAGGCACGCCTTCCAACCATTCCGGGTATAACTTTTTCGCCTTGTAGACTATGTAACATGGCCGTGTCTTGCCAGATGCACTCACAGTAACCATAATAGACATCGAACTCTTTGGATTGTCCATAACTCTAAGAGCTTTTTAACACCTCGACGAACAACAATCTCAGCTTGACCTGGGTCGTCTGTCATATTTGTTTCGTCGTAATTTAAAATGTTGTTTGAGTTTACGTCAGCCAGGGTCTCTTCCAAATTATCAAAATATACATTCATTTCAATTGCTGTAACTTCGCTACGCGATCTTTTCATATTTTGTGCCATTCTAACTGTTAATTCACAATGCCTCTTTAAAAATAATTGTAACCAGTCATTGCCAGGTAAGTTTTCTTTGAAACGCCTTTCATGGACGCCTTTGCGGTCCAAAAAACTTTTGATCATTGATCTTATTTCCATATGTGTGAACGGGCAACCCCAACTTGCAGCTCTTTCTATAGCGCTGACAATGATTTCTTCTTCATGTGGTTTCAAAACTGGTTGTCCGCCTGGATTTAATATATTCACTCCTCGATATTTCCTAATTAGAGTTGCCCTTGGCACTGCATAGCGTTCTTCGGCCTCCCTAAGGAACAATGTGCCATTTGCAACGCTTTGTAGAGCGTCTGTAAATTTTCATCTGAATAATCAACATACCTTCGCGTGCCGAACTGTCTTCTGTATTTGCGTGGCATGTCTCAATTTACCCTGTACAAACACAATTTTTGTAAAATACATATGCAACTTTTTTTAGAGAAAGTTTTGAGGTTAAATTTCTATGTTACACTATTAAAGATATATTGAATGAGAAACGGGATTTTCATTTTCTAAATAAACCACAAAGTTTTTCTTCCGCTAATGAGACTACTTTGAGATTTTTAAAACCAAGACATATGTAATTACTTACCTAGGCATTTACTACAAACAAAACATCACGTGAAACAACAATTCCCACGTTTACTGTCTTATCAGGCATATGCAACACAAAATATAGCGAAAAAGTTCCCAAATTCACACTTAGATGGCGTCACGAAATCAATTTTCTTAAAAATTAATTTTGTCTCAAGTTACCCTTGGTGTCTCAAGTAACCCCGTTCGACGGTACGAAGTTTTCCTTTTTGCCTTCTACTTTTAATTTCACTAAAATGTAATATCCTTTGCTATCAGCTTTATCATTAATGTCCGCTGTAGTAGAATTGCCGTCTTCATCGCTACTGAATTTTAAACCAGAGCTACTATATTTTCAAATAGTTTTTTCATCAATATTTTCATCTTCAGAGGAAGAACATTTCCACATTCATTTTCCACTATTAGCTTTCTTATTGTAGCTTTTATTTTTTCTGCCTCCCTTTCCTTTTTCTACAAAGTTGTTCCTCTATGTTAAGGTTTTATATTTTCTATTGTAGAAGAAACAACGTGTTTAATTTATATTATGGTTTAATCACAATAAAATTATTAATGACAACAACTTTTTCTTTATCTAACACCATGGTTATAACCACTTACAACTACATTATCTCTATGTCTATATCTAGTTTCTTACTGGTGCCAACTTAACATAAATATAACATCATATTCCAACATACCTCCTCTATTTTATATTTATCTTTAACAAAGAAATGTATCACTCCGTCAACCTAACAAAATTCTAAATTTTTGGAATTTAATTTTTCCTAGGGACTTGGTAAGTATATCGGCAACTTGATCATTTGTATGTATTTTTTGAACATCAATCAGTTTCCTTCTTTCATAATCGTGAACAAAGTGATAACTGACATCAATCTGTTTGGAATTTTTTGATGTTTCAATGTTATACCAAGTTCTTCAAAATACCTTCTATGGGAATGATTTCTTCAACACAGTTAGCAAGTGCATAATACTCCGCATGAGTTGATGCTCTAGAAACAATCTTTTGTTTCTGTGATTTCCATAAAATTGTATTTTCGAATATCCGCATAAGAATTCCGGTAGTCGATTTTCGATCCACTGTATCTGCAGCCCAGTCTGCGTCTACGTAGGCATCCATCACTTCTTCGCTTTTCGAGTTGTAGATCAGTTTAATGGTATTACATGAGATCACCCACTTCAAATGGTTACCTTTATCGATACTATTTGCTGATGTAATGTAATATTTTATATTTTATGTATATAAGATGCGTAAGAGTTTCAAGCACTTGAAAGGGTCTGAATTAGCTAGCAATTTATATTCTTCTTAGAAATGCTATGCAATTCAAACATGCGGCCCGCGGGTAAAGAGAATTACTGATGTGTAATATTTATTATCAAATCGGGTATAAAAAAAGAATCGATCTTCACAAAAATCGGGTGTAAGAAGAATCGATTTGCAAAAAGTCGAGTATTCAAAAATCGATTCAAAAAACCGATCTTTAGAAATAAAATAATCGATTTTTCCAATACTCGATTAAAAATCGGCATTCCTAGCCCAAATTATATTGCTATTATTGTCATGCAAAATCGCGTCAATCTGTTTTACTAAGTTGTTGATTTCTTGTAATTTGTTTTCATTTTCGTCGTGTGAACTATTGGGTCTCATGGATAAAACGTAGTAAATGCTTTTACTTCAAAGTCATGAAGCCAAACCTTCGAAATATATGATAAATAAGTTTGGAGCATTTGCTTTACAACCGAACGAAAAGCATTTGCTGCACCGTAAGCAAATACTTCAGATTATACGCACAAAGTCATGCTTTTGCCAGGGACCTATAGCAAAAGCTTCATTTTTCTGGAGGTACTTTGAGTGCAGAACTGATAAAAACGCATCAACCGTTAAATTTGAATACCTCCACCTATAACGTAAGCACAAACCCAAGAAGAAAACTAAGTCAATAATATCGACGTTCCGCATACGATCAAATGGACTAACGCCAATAGATCACAGATGGCGCGACGTTCTGGAAAATGGGAATAAATAAATTAAATTCGTAACATACTATAAAAATTGCAGTGTTCTATACCTGTACAATTCTCTTTCGCTAAGATGTTAATGCAAGAGATACTGGTTTCTTCAGCTACAATCTGCTTAATAACACTGCATTCATTTAAAGTACCTCCTCCAGCGGTACAGCTTTCTTCCTCAAAAAGTGCAACCGGAGAGAAATGCAGTGATGGAACAGCATTCAAATGAATTCTGGCGGAATCGGCACTGTAGTCATTAGAGGTAAAATGTCTTGTACAAATTCGTTTTAAAGTATAAACATCTTGCGGATCCAAGTAAAATAGGGATGGATTGTTCACAATATTAATCCATTTTCTAAATCGTTTTAAATCTTTCTTTGGATTAGGAAATCGATGACGAGATGACTCTTTATTGTCACAGCCCGGAATATAACATTTCATAAAACCCATTTTTATTCTACTGGATAAACAAAACTTATTTTTCTTATACGAAATTGTTTTAATTACTTACATCCACATTAATCTTAACAATTAGAAAATGGAAACATAACTAGTGGTAACTAGACACTTAATATAAACAAAACAAAATATACAGTCAACAATCATCAGAAATATTACACTAATCCTACTAATTACATAAGTAGTTATCAACAAAACATAATACAGTCAAAAATAATAAACAAATATTACTATAATCTTACTAATTACATAGTAGCTGTCAACAAAATATAAGACATTCAACAATAATAAAGAAATATTTCCATTATCCTAGTAATTACTTAGATTATCGTCAACAAAATATTGGAATACCAGATACCTCGCCCTCTGACAACCACTCTTTATCAACGGACGGCTTTTCGAATAAAAGATCATACATCACAATAGCTTAACTTGCTTTGGTCTCATACCAGTTTAAACGGGATCCGAACATGCAGAAGAGTTTAAAAAAATCGGATCCTGGCGTGTAAAATTGACAATCCAAATTCGTATGTATTTATTTCTTGTCTTATTAATTCCAAATTATTAAAATCCTTGGATTTTGCTCCACAAATATAGCATTTCATGGTTGATGTTGTATGTGTAGCATCATTACAAACTTTCATATCTATCACTGTTAGTGTCAAAAGATGTTTAACAGAGAATTGTTTATCTTCCATAGTAATTTTCGTTTCTTCCAACGAATCTGCTGCAGCTCTTACATAAGCGATTTCGTCAGTGGTGACGTCAACGGTTTTTTGAGAAACCTAATTGGCCGACAATAACGTGGTGAAAACGCAGTTGGATTTTGCCAGATTACCTTTTGATTTATATTACATAATAGTTGCAACGGTACAAAGGAGCTCTAAAAATGTGTGCATCCGAGCCTGCATCATTTCGAAAGTTCTGTTTAAATTGTTTGTGTTGTGAACCATCACAACCCCACTTGCAAATTAGTTGTAGCGACTTTCTCTCTTCCACTCTTAATGGCGATACGACATCTTTTAAATATAGCAATAACCGTGATACTGTATGGTTTACTAAACTCTGACGTTTCATTTCGGTCGAGGTTTCCGTTACAGTGCGGGAAGCTTTATTCGGGCACGCTTCTGTTTTTCCACGCTGCAGTACACTATAGCACGGAAAAATCGATTTAGTTGTTAATCTTACCATCTCATACTGCTTTCTAGTTAGTTCACCTTCCACTATCTGTCCGCTTGTACGTCTTTTGCGTAAGCTTTTTTGTATGTTGTGGCACGACTCGGAGAACTTGACAAGTCCTTTATTACTGTTGAAGCATCTCTTCTTCCCTCTGCCCACAATTTCGTTTGTGCAGCATACGCTAACACATCTGTTTCCCTACTACTTGTTCACTTTTTCTGCTTTTGCTCCACTCATTTAGTTCCACAAAACTTTTAGATGGACGTCCCGTCCGTTCCTTGTTTTCCGGTAACGTAAATGATTCTTTCTGCCACTGCTCATACTTTTCAGAAATCTGCTTAGCGTCTTATTTGCCAAAGTCCATCTTCTTTTAAATTCGGATTTTAGGTATGACAATTTCTGCTATATTTCATTGATTTCTTTCTCTTTATAATCATCATAGTTCACAATGTAATTTTCAAGAAATTGTAATTTTTTGTTTATATCTAGCAAATCCTGCTCTTGTATTACGTATTCACGCCTGACGCTCCTTAAACAAAATAATTAACAAATGCCTTACAAGGAAAAAAAATGGAGGAAAAATCCTATTTTTAACTCAGCAGAAGTCGTTGGCAGAGGTAATATATAGGAAATCGCATGTAAACGGTGGGCCTTCTCCCGGGTTAAAAAGAGTATACCGTAGACCCACAATTTACGCGGGGGTTACGTTCTTTGGAAACAGCGCGCAAATGGAAACCGCGTAAATAGAACTATTGTATTAATGGATATGTAGGGATTAGGTTCCAATAATAGACTATGAAAGTATGAAGTATATATAAGTATTTTAATAACAAAAATGAAACTAATATAACATGAAATATGGTATTTCTAGTGTTTGTACATATGTGCAATTAGTCTCTTTTAAGGTAACTTATAATTGATGTTTGCTTATTCTTATTTTTCAAACTGTTGATGTAGAGTTCCCTGTATACTTATAGCTTCTTCAATTTGTCGCTTAAATCTTAGACTACGCTCCATCACAGGATCATTTTCAACTAATATGGCCTCAATTTCTTGCGATAAGCTAAAAACTCTGTCGAACGCATCCATTTTTAATCGTTTGGGTGGCAGTATATCATCATCGTTGTCTACTTCATCTTCGCCGTTTTTTTCCAACATTCCTATTAGCTCTTCGTTTGTTAGCTCTTCTATATCCGTGGTGTTCAGTTCTTGAACAGCACCCTCAACAAACTGTTGGCTTAAGCTAGTGATTTCCTCTACCTCTTCACGTAGAATTTCGACTGTTACCAACATCCGCTTATGGTAGTAGATTTAATCTCCTTGTAAGAGTCTTTTATAACTTCAATGCTGCCACCTATATGCGCGTACAAACAAAAAAAAAGGTAAACCGCGTATAAGTGAAGCCGAGCGTGTAATTTGAAAAATAGTTAGCAGAAACTAAACCGCGTATAATCGAAACCGCGTAAAAAAATACCGCGTAAATTGAGGGTCTACTGTATTTCAAAAAGGGCAGAATAGGGGCGGTTAATTTTTACACTAAAACTAGCGGAAATAGTTAACTTTCCATCCGCAAAAAATTTAAGGCCGGGATTCACCCGCGTATATTCCAAAATGGTTACTGTTTGCAAAAATTTAAGAAAAAATTATAAGATAGTTCTCTTAATTAGGATAATATTTTATCAATATAGTCACATGAAACAGTGAAGTGATTGTACACTTATCTGCTTTAACGGAATCCATTACTAGAGATAATAAAAGATGTTCACTACAAACAGTATTCGCCTCCAAACAAACGCAATAAAATTAATTCACCAAGTATCGTAATGATTAGGGAACTATTGAAGTTAAACGAGAACCAGTTGAACTTAAGTACATGCTATGGGGAGGGGTAAATTATGTGCAGTGATCAATTACCTTCCTCAGCAAGTGCCCCTAAATTGCATAATATTGAATTTTTAAAATCGACTTTTGACTAGCTAGATCGGCAAAATACCCAACTATGCGATGCATCATATGTGTCGGCAGCACTGAACGTGTTAATGCTCTATTATTCTGACAGATATAAGTATATTTGTTATAGATTTATATACAATAATATACATCTTGCAATTTTCAAAGAAATATAATAGTACCTGCAATACATATGTTCACCAAAGATATGATTAGGTATGTTTCGAATATCCTGACGTAATGTATCGTCAACACCAATGCCGATGTCCTAACCAGTGTCGATGTTCCTTGTGCCTGATAATTATCTACAATAAAAGAAGTATATAGTTATGTAAGGGGTAATTCATTTAGAGGTATGTACTTCTTCCAAAAGCAAAAAACAAATGAAAAAGACTATTTAAGAATCTGGATTAATAATAATTTTTGCAACGGTACTTTCGGGATTCCGGGAATATACATAATTAATGATGAAAGCTAATTAGTTCTTGGTGAATCGGTCAATTGTTAAAAAAATATACTCAATTTACTGTAAACTTGAGCTTTCGCTGATTTATTGTCAGCTTCATCAAAAGGTACACTATAACAAAAGCAAAGGGTGTCAAAAGAGACTAGTTTATAACAGAAACATGAAACAACTTACGTCATGAGTTGCGTTGGGTAAGCAACAGAGAATCATGGTAAACAAATTACACTCACAAATTAAAATCATTAAATAAAACACGTTAAAATGGCCAATACATTAACAAAAGTGAAAACAGCACACACCATCGTCAGCAGGCGGCAAGGTGAAAAGCACATAGTAAATGTTAGGTTAAAAGTTGGCAACTAAACTATATTAAATTGAAGGAACTAAATTCTGAGTGAATGCAAAGATCAGTGGCGCAACAGCGGGGAACAAGGAAGTCTTACTTAACTTACAGTTTTACAAAAGTGAATCAATTTGAAACACCTGAAAAGGTCAGGTCCCTACCTCAACACCCCAACGTAATGACAAATGAATATATATTGCTAAGGTTCATTATGTCACTTCTGAAATTAACAGTATTAGGCAATTTATTAATGTAGTACATCTCTAGAAATAGCCTCCTTCTATAGTGTTGTTCACAGCACAAAACACAAACCCCATCGTAGTCGAAAGTGTGATTGTGTCTGAAGCAATGATCAACGAGTGCAGTCCTCCTGTTGTATATGAACGTAATCATTCTTATGTTGACGTAATCTAGTATTCAAATATTGTGTAGTCTGTCCAACATAGACAGCGTCACAATCATTGCAAGGAATGGAGTATACCAACATAGAGGACTGCAATTTATCAACGGGATCCTTGCTCTTTGAAAAAAGTTTACCAGTAGGTTTAACCGTGTAACAACATAGGTGTATGGAGGGTGTGCATGTGAAGGTCTAGTCTCGCCACCACACCGGGGGAAACAAACGCAGGGGCCAACGTAAATTCGGCTCGCCCCACGAACGGAACGGTGATGGTTTTGGAGTGGCCAACGAAAACTCGGCACGCACCACAAAACACGTGGGGCCAACAAAGCTTCGGCTCACCCAATGGTCACGATCTTGATGGTTCTGCAGTGGCCAACGAAAATTCGGCACGCACCACAGAACATTTGGGGCCAACAAAGCTTCCGCTCACCCAACGGTCAGGATCTGCTGGCCAACTAAATCGGCTCCGGCAATCAGGTAGGAAGGAGAAGAGAGCTGGAGAGCAAGTGGCTTGTAACGGCAAAACGCGGCCTTTATATACCCTGGCCAGTACCTTTTTGTGGCATGACATCATAAGCAAAACGTGGTTAAAAATATACACATCACATCAAAACTGGACATATACAGGTTAGTTCAAAATTATTTACATATATTTACAAATGCAAGAAAATTTTAAAACAAACCAAAAATTTCCACCCATTCCAATTTCCAACCATTCTTTACAATTATTTTTAGATTACTTCTTTCAAATGTTGGCCGCGACTGCGGTTAACATGGTCTGTTCTGAAGTTCCTATTTTCAATGAGACGTTCTAGCATTTCGGGTGGTAGTTTTGGCGTATACTTGTTAAGAATCTGAATTCTTCCAGGAGTTTCGATTCTTGCCCCAATAAGCCCAGTCACAACGGCAATTCTAAAACTTCTCATGTTCATTTGCCTCGACATTTCTCTGATTAAAAATTACATAATTGTGTAGGCATTTATTACGCTGACGTCAATAAAGTGCCAAAAAAAGCGCGGCCACCATTTCTGACTTTTTCGATCAATTTCGTAGCATTTTTTTAACATGTCAGCTAGGTCAACATATCCGATATGCTTATTATAGTTTTTCAGCATTTTGGGGCATGTTACATTTTCAGTTTCATCATATTTTCTTTTTTTGACATATACTCGACTTCAAGTGGATTTTCAAAGTTCCTTCTCAAATAAACAATCCTTTTATCTATCCATTTAACGCAAGATATACCATTATGAGTTGACATCCAATCAAATTCACCACGCTCGAGTTGTTTATCTGTTTTGAAATTCTTTGGTGTACTTTCTTGATTTTCTGATTGTTCCAGTTGCATATATTTTGTCATTTTGCAATTGTCTCAATAAAGGAAATGACGTAAAAAAGTTGTCATAATATACAAATATCCTTTACCAACTAAGGAACCTGTAAGATCTTTAATAATTCTTGGTCCTAGTTCCTTTTCAACTGTATTGTTCATTTTACCGGTATAAATTTGAAGCTGATCAATATAACCACACTTATCCGTCCTAACCCATACTTTATATTCCCATTTTACAGGTTTGTTCGGCATGTGTTGAAGTATTGATGATCGGCCTTTGAACCTGATCATGGACTCATGTATGGATACTGTTTCGTAATAGGTAGAAAAGTTTTCTGATAACATATTCAAAAATGGGCGAAGTTTGTACAGTTTATCAAATGAAGCTTCGTTTCGGGTTGGCTGAAGAGCATTGTCGTTTAGGTGAAAGTTTTCTAAAAGTCAATCACACCTAGTTCGTGACATTAGTGACAAAATATACGAACCTCGTAGTTTGGGCAAAGAAGGCAATAATCACGGTAGGTGGGAAGGCGATTGACTCCCATCATAATATTAATATAGCTAGATATGTCTGGATTTCCTTCGGTGTAGTGGGAAGACAATTGTTTCTATGATAATCACCAGTAATAACTTGTTGCTCAGAAATTTTACTGGACTTTTAAATTATGAGTTAAAATAAGTAACTAATACGGGGTATTTATAGCAAATATTTAATTATTATTATACCAGTATTGTAATAGTCACATAAAAAGAAATAATGCAAACCACAAAATACTTAAAATCAATTTAAAACAGCTTTACAAACCCCGCCATTACGCACAGCCTTACACAATTTGTAATACTTTTGTTTGTAACATTCCGGGGGTGATTGACCTGAAAGCTTCACATATTCTGTCTTTGATATCGTCGGAAGTTATTCTTGGTATACGCGTTTCTTGACATATCCCCACAGAAAGAAGTCAATTTTGAAATATCGGGTGACTCCTCTGCCAATCCATCTCTGAGGCTCTATGTATTGTTCAGAAAGGTTCTTACTACCATTCCGTAATTGAATGACGCACTCTCTGCCTTTAGGTTCTGGTGGATAATTGCTGCGATTCTATTGTGCCTATCGAGGTGTTGTTTAGGCGCCATGACAGAGCAGCCCCCTAGTAGATGGTCCACTGTCTCCTCTTTGTCCCCACACATACGGCACTTGGTGTTCTGTGTGCTTTCTCCCAGTATGCGCTTTCAGTAGGCTTTTGTCGCTCTTACTTGGTCCTGTATTGCAGCTATAAATCCCTCAGTTTCCACAAAGAAGTTTCCGGTGCGTAGCCATGCCTGTGAGCCCATCGTATCGATATCTGGTCGATGGCAGTGAGGTGTTTTCCATGGAGCGGTTTGGCTTTCCACTTTTCTTTCAGCCGGTCGGCATTCGGGATTTTGGTGGATGGGCCATATGTTTCTGCTAGTCGCAGAGGTGTAATTCCCTTATCGCTTTAAACGATAGCTTGATGGAGTTGGCTATATTTTGTTCTTTCTAAGAAGTAATCCCTTAGGTTTTTCACTTGTACGTAGTGATTGTAATACGCGCTGGGGATACTGCATCCTCCCTGATGGCGTGGAAGGTGAAATCTCTCGACGGCGCTGTGCGGGTGATGCGCCCTGTTGCGACTAGCTTCTACTCCTGTTTGTCTGTCGAAGCTGGCCAAATCCGTATCGGTCCATTTCAATACGCCAAGGCTATACGTGAACACCGATGTCGCGTAGATGTTAATGGCCTTAGTCATGTTCATCGCAGACAGTTTAGTTTTTAGAAGGCCTTTCAGTCGATGGAGGTATTTTTGGGTCGTCTTCTCCTTTGCGATTTTATCGCTGATTGCTCTGGCTGCAGATATCCCATGTATCGGTACAACTCTCCTTTTTCCATTCCGGAATTTTCAAGAATTAACCTCTGGAAAAACTTTCAACGACAATTCGTTTATTGACTATATATATAGGTTCATGTGCGTGTTCAAGTAGTTAACCTTGGTTTTAGGTCAAACATGAGTCGGGAGATGAGCATTCACAAATAAAGTTCTTAACAAATTAATCTACACAAATACATACGACGGTCAACCAAAAATCCGCATCAGCAGGTATGCCAACATATATATTAACTATGATGTAATAAGGCAAAGCTGTAAAACCCTGCCATGACCATTACCAAATAATTTACAAAATCAAATCAATTGGTAGTGTACCTAAAAGTCTGAAGCGTTACTAAAAGCAAGAAAAGTTTAAGTTATTCAAAAATAGTAAATAAATTTCAAAATTTAGCCCGAAATTACCTAACTCGGCTTAAATGTACAATAAGTGCCTAAAACTTATTTAAATTCGTCAGATACGGTTCATTCGTGGTCACTAACTGCGAAGACCAGATAAAATTAAGTTGTACAATTAAGACACCCTGTATATCATACCAGATAATATGAGTTACGTTACAGATCTATCTATCTTAGCTTCGAAACGTTTCAATGACTCACAAATATATACAACAGTTTCTATTACCTAAACACAGGGTAAAACTAATCGAGTCACCCTATTACGATACGAATTCAACCTTTAAAATCTTATTATGAGATGATATACTTATAATATAGGTCTATATCAAGTGTACGTTACTTAAACTGCTACATGCGTTTGAAAGTGACTAGATTAAACGAATTGATTGAAAAAAATTCCACTAATATTAGACGTTCAAGGCTTCTAACCTTGCTGATTCATGTTAAAAGCTGTACGTCAGATGTTAAGTTACACTCTCATTTATGAATACCTGTGTTGCTATGTCTTCCGTTATGCTCTACAGTGGCAGCTGTAGATAACAGAGAGCTGACAAGGGGGTTCGGTGGATCAGCTGTCTGGACGGAATCCGATTGTTAGAAGCGGGTAATAGGATACCTAAGCCGCACACATCACGTGCAAGTGCGATACTGCCAACCTATGTAGAGATAACCACTCAACCACGTGTTAGGTTGCGGATTCCCTAATAAAATTCAACCTCCAGGACCGAGGATCCGTTACTGCCAGCTAATAGAAGAAAGATTAACCAAGTGTAAAATATCTTAAAACTTATAATGTACGAAATAAACACCTTGGAAATAACTAAACGTTTTTATTCTGTATTCTTACAATATATATTCTTCGATATAAAACAAAACAAAAACCGTATCTCACACTCACTATCCTCCCGTGCCAACCGACATGATCCTCCCCTCCGTTGGTCCCCACCTCTATGCATTAAAAACTGCGCTATGGGGGTTTTTTTTCCTTACTCAAGGAATATGTTCTACCTGTATGGGACTTTTATTCCGGAAACATCCAACTTAATCGGCATCAAAACCCATAATCAAATACCCAACTTCACTTAACACGTTGACTGTCCCATGAATCACATATGATTCATAACATGTTTACCCTATACGTCCATGAGACATATATGATACATTTGCATACCAATATACCACATGCTTAGCTTTGTGAACGCTACAGTCTCGGTACTTTATATTACCTGGACGCCTAAGGGAAGGATATACCTTCATTATGTTTTTATCTGTATCATAGATGATTCCTTCAACACCGTAAAATGTACGCTTATATTATTAATAACAGTTACTTCGAAAGTTATATATTATTTATAAAATACAACTACAATGAACTAGAAAAAACAATACACGGTATAATACCAAATGCAAAACACTAATGATTTTCATTAAAACATGTAAGGCAATAAGCATGTTCACAAGCTATACACTTTGTAGTCACTTGTTTAGTGCGTTTGGCAGCAAAGTCCGAACCTCGGTCCTCTTTATTTTTAGTATAGCAGGAGTGACATCTTTTACGTCTAATAGTACCATCTCCTTTTCTAGGAATTTCTTGTAAAAAATGGCGGTTACTGGGCCCAGGATCAGAAGTTCTACGTTCGAATTCACAGATTTCACGTAGTAAAAGTTCTATAAATTCAAGTTGTCTTATGGGTTTGTTGGTATGGAGTTGATTGTATATTATACAACCGTTAACAACAACTGCTCCGCAAATCAATTCAACAGCAACTTTCTTGTACCAAATAAGTGATTTTCTGAGACAGCTATAATAGCTGCTCATTTGATCAGAAATGTCGATTCCCTGTTTACCTTTGTTGTACTCTATTATTATGTTAGGCTTTGGTTTGTCTACGTTTTGTCTGTTTCTAGAAGTAGTCATTCCATTTCCTTCACATGTAGATAAACACAGCACATTATCATGCCATTTCAATACGGTAATGTTATTAGCCTGCATAGCAATCGATTCGCTGCGGTTCAACTTCGCATTTACAACTTCCTTAGGTAGAAACCTTTTGTTCTTTCTTAGAGTACCGCAGAGGTTTGTGTTATGTTGGTTCAAATATAAGGTGGAGATACATTTGTAACGGTCTTTTGTTCATATGTGATTCATGAGCGTACAAACAGATAGAAATTCCGCCTACGCTCATGAGTCATATATAAACACTTAAAAAAATGGGAGAAAATAGCTATTGTTGTTCCTTTTATTGAATAACATATGATATTCTATATATGTAAAACAAAAATACTACGAAAAATTTATTGGACGTGGTAGTTTTTCTTTTGGGGACAGTCAACGTGTTAAATATAGAATATATATTTCTGGATGGCCATTTCGTTACAACTCGTAACGTCATCAGCAGAAGACTAACAGTTTTTTCATTTGCAATAGACAAATATACTGCATCTGTGTGGGGTCCCAATATTATGTCTACCGAGTGGGCAGATGTAAGTTTAAAGACCCACCCAGTAGGTCATAAACTAATTATCGATGACATTTAACAGGGAGCAGTGATTGTGCAGGGGTGACAGGTCGTTATTCAATAAACGGTTTTTGTATTTTTTCATATATATTGCTTCCAACATATCTAAATTATGATTATTGCTGTGTTTCAGTAACGTAGCTGTGTGATTTCTGTGACCGGATTCTAAATAATGTCCGGCGACCGCGGATTTCTCAATTTCATTATTTCTTAAATGGTTCGAATGTTCCCTGAATCTTATTTCTACATTCCTTTGAGTTTGACCGATATAAACCTTATCACAGGATGTACAATCAATTTTGTAAATACCTGATTTTTTCGTTAGTGGTGTGGAGTTAATATTGTTGCTTAACATATTTTTTAATATATGATGGTTAGAAAATGCCGGGGTTAATTTAAGAGAATTAAATAACTTGGTAAATTTGAATTGCCAAGAAGGGTGAAATGTCAATTTAGCATAGGTAGTTTCTTGGGTTTTATCGATAGGTTTCAAATTTGTAATATTATTAAGCTGGTGTCGTTGGTCAAATGTCTTGTAGATCCTGTCAATAAAAGGTTTATTGTAGCCGTTCTTAGCTGCTACTTGGAAAATGAACTGAAGTTCCTTTTTAAAATTTTGTTTAGTTTCATCTATTGGTACGCTCGGGAATAGAGAGACGACGTCAAAAGAGATTAATCTGTCATTGGTATCTATAGTATGTTTTTTCAATTTCTCGACAAGATCCAGGGGAACTCTAGGGATTTGCCGTTGGGAAACTCGAATTGTGAAAATTGTTGCGACAACCATTTTGCCAACTTGTATGTAGGAGAATTAATGTTGGAACCAATAGGGCGGTATGAATTTCCTTCTTTGTGAATCTTAGGTAAGCAATATAATTTCAAAATGTTAGGGTTTTTCATATGTAATTTGCGTTTTAGTTTCTTATCAATTAAATTATTGCATGCTTTAATTGTTTGATTAAAATTTCTAACATATTTGTTTAGTGGATCGGAGTTTAAAGGTTCGTAGGGGCCTGATTATAACAAGTTGTCTACGGAGTCGATGTAATTTTGCTTTTCTAAAATTACCAAAGAATTACCTTTGTCTGCTTTAGTGTACATACAGTCTGTGTCCTTAACTTTTTTAATGAGCTGTTTGTCACTACACTCACTGTTCGCACTGTAACGACTAGGGATGGCAAAAAATATAAATATATCGATATAATCATCATATGATATATCGCAAGCTATATATCGATACATGCGATATATCGGAACAAATATATCGATACATGCTATATATCGGATATATCGATATATGAAAAAAACGAATACACGAGTGTATATATTTTTTTATTATAATCAAAATTCAAAGTTTTCTGAATCCTCAGATAGGTACCGAGAAATACTCAGAAATAATACAATAAAAAAATTAAAATCTATTTTTTTGTTAACGAAATATAACTTACAAGTAGGTAAAATATCCAGTTCTACAAAATTGATTTTTTTATGAAAAATACAATGTGTTTTTTGATTACAAGCTACAAGTAACTGTCTCACAGCCACAGGACAAGAAGTAGGCTATTTGCCCAGAATTTGTGGATACATTAATTCCATAAATGCAAGCTATCAGGCAAAGAGCTCAGAAATAATAATTTGGAGAGCCTACTTCCCGTGAGACGGTTACGACTTTTCGTAGCGGTTGCTCCGGCTTTTGAAAATATCCTCTTACTGGGGACCGACGTTGCCACAACACAAGAATATTTTGCCGCCAATTTAAATAAGTTGGGATATACTACTTTCATCTCATTCCAAGTATCCAAGAGATCATCTTTTAGGTTTCTAACTGGGGCACTTAAATATTGGTTAAGTTCACTATCCTTATTTGATTTGCCTTGTCCACTTTTTTTAGTGTGAGCTAATTTTTTATGATGCGCCCATAAATCAAATTTAGGGTCTTCAGCAGAGGAATCAGAAGATTCTGACGAAGAAGAGGTGTTTTGTAAAGTCTCACTTTTGATTTGTCTTATCCCGTGCCCATGGCTTGAGGATCTCTGAAATGTATTTGTTTATATGGTATATGAAACTATTCCATTAAAATGCAGACTGTGCATACTTCTTATAGTGTTAGCAAATTACCGCCAATAAGAGAAACTATGTTTTGAATTTGCACAATAGCCTTGCCAATTAGGCAATAACAGTTGGCGCTTGAATAAGAAATAGTTGATAAGGTAAAATGTTTTGAACATACTTTCTTATAAATCCCATTTATCTGTAGCAGCTTCTGCAGTTGAAGGTACACTATTATAGCTTTCAACAAAACGATTATGGATTTTAGCTAATGGATTTTATGTCGACTTGACACTACTTTTGATTTTATTTAAAAAAAATTTCATATGGAAATGCTGAAAAATTTTCAAGTACTCCATATAAACGCACATCATCGCTAAGATGACATAGCGTATGTGCATTATAGATTAAAAAGGACTGACCATATATTTGTGGAGAATGATTGACGAAAGTTTTCAACAAAGTATCTGCAAAGTTTACTCCCAATTTAACTAGGCTTTCTCGGAGGTCAATATGTTAATAGCACAATGTAGCAGCAGAAAGTGCTCATAAATTGCCAAATCAATATTTGTTCTTAAAACTATTGGTCCTACATATAGTAAATAGGTTCTAAGCTCTGTGGCTTTCCACCGAGATAATTCTTCCAATGACCTACATTTTCTATTAAATTCGAGTGGTATACATACTTTAAAGCTTTCTAATCTTGATGATATTTTTCTTACAACAATATTTGATAATCTAGCAGTAAGAGGCTCTCCAATCCAAACAGTTAACAACTTTCTTACTACTCCAAAGCACACATTATGCATGTAATCCAATGGAAATTTGGAGACCATACCAATAGGAAGACGTGCCAAAGGCGAGACCCCTAGGTGGTAATTTTCGTCCACTTGCGTAGCAAAAGTTCCATCTGTTCTTTTTGGAGCAGATATGAAATCATAAATTACCCTTCCATCTACAAAATCGCCGAAAACTGTACATTTCTCACAATAAGCATATGCTCCGTGGCGTTTGATACGTTTTAAAAAAGCTCACGCAGGCGCATCACATATAAATCCAAAAATTTCAACAAAATATTGTTTTTGATTAAAATTAAAACCTTCCGACACCTCTGTCTGGATATCCGAAATAAAATCTTTTAGAAAGAGCTGTAGTGGTTTAAGTTTAGAACTACCATAACAAATTCCAATAGGAAAAGATTGACTGGGAAAGTTTTTTATTTGTCCTAATATTGGCCAGATTTGAGCATTACAAGTTTTAAAAAGCGGTAAGCCATCTATGTTAAAAGAAATGTTGAAACCAGTACTTGAAAATGTAGGGTTATTTATAAGAAAACGTTCCCGTGCGGCAAAAAGCCCTAAATGACAGTATTTTTTCCTGTGTCTAGAATATCTACTTTGATTTTAGTTGGGGTCCTTAATAATGTGCCACTGTCAAATGGTAAATCTGGATGCAAAGGTGATAAAATGTGAAGTAATTTGGTTACGCTTTGGTGTGTTGGCTTGAAAGTAATTGCCCAATGTCTCAATTTATCACATAAAGTATAATTATTTGTACTAGTACTAAGCATAGGATACGCATTATTTGCAGTAACATGTTGCAATTTGCAAACAAAATTATTTATTACCTCTAAATCATTTCTGTGGTTTGTAAAGGCGCCAAAAATTCTGTAAAATCGAACATATGAACATGTGCAGTCTCTACTTTATCATCAATGAATAAGGTTGGTGTCTCTACTGTATTATCAATAAGCACGCAAGTATCTGCATTACTGCACTCACTATTATTAAGTTGGAACAGCACTACTAGAAGAAGCTCCATCCGATTCATACAACATTTTCACCAAGTATTTTGTAGGTTTTTTAATATTCTGTAGTTCTGTCTTCTTCGTACTCTTTTATACAATTTCGTTGTCTCTGGCAATCTTCTCTTGTTCTACAATGTAATTCTTTTAAATCGTTTCAATCAGTTCTTTATCTGGTTCTCGATATCTCAAACCGCCCATACAGCACCAAATAGTGTCTGAAACATTTCACTAGTGTTACTAGGAATCATACAGTATGTTTCTGGAACCTTTCGAGACATATTTGAAACATTTATGAAACATGTCATAAATATCAATTTGTCCGCGAATGTTTCAAAAAATGTAATGTTTCTGTAATATTTCTGCAATATAGTTCGAAATATTTCTGCATTGTTCCTCATACAGAACTGAACAATGTCTGAAATATTTCTCTGATGTTACAATGAATATATATGAAATATGTCAGATGTATAGATTCGTACATACATATCGTCCCTTGCATGTAAAATTAGCCTATACCTATCTTTTGCTATTTTGACAGTATCTATTGATTTGAAACTACAAGAACTTTTATATTAGATGCTGAACACAAGGTAGGTCGAGGTTTGACTGCTATCAGCAGTAACTGTGAAAATGCCGCTTCTTCCGCATCAAAATTAAAATCAACAGATATTGTCGAAATAGCACAAAAACAGATAGGCTACTTCTGCATCCAGGCGACGATATACACGAAAACAGTTAAGTTCAAATCAAGTGTATATATGTATGTCACAAGCCTCGTATATATGTTTACTTGTTT
>SMLS01070666.1:0-71489 GCA_004785975.1 Popillia japonica | reverse complement strand
TATACATTTGAAACTAGTAGTGATTTTGTCTGATAGATCAGCTACACTCAGAACATTAAAGGCCCTCAAGATGGCTCATTGGTGGTTTTGAGATGCCGTAGAAGCTTCTAGCAAAAGATACCTGCCTCCTGAACTGATACGGGAAAATTCTCATTGACAGAATTAAAATTTGTCAGATCCTGCATCCAGATACTTTTCTCTAAGCGGAAATTGTGCAAATACAGAGGAAAACCCTAAGTAATTTGTGTACACATTTCAATTTGATTCGTATACAATGTCAGCTTGAAACCGCAAAGCTGGATGAATCCATGCTAAAAAATGAACTCTTAATAATAATAATTCATGCCTTAACATCCCTCAACAGCTTGCACCAATTACAGGGGGCATCGGCTGGCCATGAGTTATTATTACGCCTGCGGCTGTAGACCGACTTAAGATGTTATCTTTCCGCATTTGCCGTGGAATTTGGGAAACTATAGAAAACCAAATTCAGAAAGAACATACCGAGGTTCGAAACCGAACCAGATTAGATACATTATCAAATAAAATTTGACAGAAAAGGACTTGTTATTTAGGATCTTCGCTGTGGGAATGAAGGACGTTCCCAAATTTTTATTATCAATAATGAATATTTCTCCCCCATGGTGTGTATCTTACAGTAGAACATTGCGCTGCATTTCCGTCTACTAAATTTCTTTTTATTGAAGTATTTAAATTCACTCAACATAGGACGTAAGAAACAATTTTAGTTAAATTCATACCGTAAATACATACCACTGCATTAATTAGTTGCTCGAGTTCAGCTTGTGACACGTCTGTTTTTCCTTGTAGTACTAACGCTGTTGCGATTTGTTTAGCTATAGCAGCTTTATCCACCGTTCCAATACCCGGAACTTTCACAGGATCTACTTCGGGTTTATCCTTTTTTCTCTCGTTCTTTCTCTGATTAGCATAATGAATTAAACTAGCGATTTTCTTAATCGCATTTTTAAACGCTCTCTCCTGAGCATAGTCAACTAATCCTGCGAGAAGTTGCCCTTTCAACTTCTCCTTAACTGTCTCGAAAAGCACACAGTTCACGTCATTATCGAGAAGTTGCTCTGAACTGTTAGCTTCGCTCTTCTCCATTGCTAACGCCTGCGCTAACATATCTATAACTTTCGGACCAAGAGAACCGAGTTTTTCTTCCAACGCGGTTAGAAGTCGTAGTACACCAACAATGTTGATTTCTCCTGTATCTTCTTCCTCCTCTTCATTATATTCTTGACGAGGTGGTGTGAAAACCGGCTGCCTTGTAACGTCTCTCATCACTGGTGGAGGCTTATAGCAATCTCGCATGTCCTTACGATAAACATCCCTGTATGGGACTGGTTCTCTATCCCATTTGTCCCACGAACGTTCACGCTTAATACGCACGGGACTTCCTCGGTATTTATAATCACGGGAGCGTTCATAACTTCGTTCGCGGTCGCGACTTTTTCTTTCGTAGCTTCTTTCGCGCTCGCGACTTTTCTCCCGAGAAACTCGAGAAGACGGTCTAGTAGGTTCGCTTTCCCACGGACTATGCGATCTTTTCGAACTCTTCGTATCTTCGTCTTTGTCCTCGATAACAATAACTTCGTGATCTTGATCCGGTTCAGAAGCCATAGGGGCAACTGGTTTATTAGACGACAGTTCATCCCTAGATTTCTTCTTTCCTGTTATTCGGAAGCAAATTGGTGCTGGTTGATCCGGAAGACCCAATCTGAAAGATATTTATAACTACAAATATGAACAAATTTATATTTCTTTAATAAGCTTATTGTTAACTTTATCATTCTGTTTAATAAGAAGTTCGACTATATACACTGAAGGTCAGAACTTTAGAATCACTATTCGCTAAATGTAAATGAAGTAATTCAAAAAAAATTAAAAATGTACTACATATACGATAAGTATTGTATTTTATTGTAAATGCGCTTAAGTAACAAGCAACTCTGTTTCTATTCTTGTTATTAAAGTGTTCTTTTAATTCTCTCCAATTCTTAAATTGTTTGTACACGCCATTAGTTTCCTATTCTTCTAGATACTGTAAACGTGTACTTTTTTTAAGCAAGCTTTATATAATACAGAACCTTTTTCGTTAATATTCCTTTTTTTAACATCTTTCTTATCACCCACTCTTATTGACAGAATCTCTCACTATAATAAAACCACGACCATGGTTTATTATAGTTTAATTAAATGATTCCATTTCCAAATAGTGCAATAATACAATACAAACAATGCAGATATCGCGAAATGTCGGGCAAATGTTGTAGTATTTCTGCTACATAATAATAAATAAAAGAATGTAATTAATGATTACAGATTTGCATAAAACGCTCCCCAACTTATGACCTATATTTTATATGTTTCCCGTTCTTTTCATGCGATAGGTCTACAACCGATACATTTTGATATTAGCTTCGTTCGCGGAAGACAACCCCACCATGCCCAAACGTCAGGAGCATGCACAATAAAGATTACACCAATCGCGGTGAATGTATGGCATGTCCCCAGCATAATATCCTGTTCACGGTGTACATGCATTTAATTTATCCGGTATCTATCCAGTACATGTCCGATAGGTTCGAGCACAAGACCAAGAGCATTATATCTGTGACATGCGCAGTACGTTACAAGATCGAAATGATCGGAAAGGTTATGTTGATGCTTCTCATCCGTCACATCGTCTTATGGTGGTCGTTATCGCTATTAGCATTCTTTAAATTTGTTAATAAAATTAGTTGCTTGCGCCTTAAGTCAAAATCCCGCGAAATATGTATAGTCATTCATAGTTATTCATATTATTGTAGAGCAACAAACACCTTGTATACCGAGATTAAATAGCACTAGCTTATAGCTCCCGTACAAATGATCGTTTATGCAAGATATGTATTAAGTTCAATTTTAAGTCCGCTCATAACATAGACTACATAAATTTCTCAGAAATATTCGTAATCTTAAAATTCGTTTCACACCACTTTATTAAAACAGCAAAAGGAAATGGTATTTTTCATATAAAACTATTTTACTTATTTTTTTTGTGTTCTAATTACAATATAGTACACATAAAGTACTGACACTTGAATTCGGGCTCAATAAACAATATTTGCATAAGTATAATAAAAAAAGAAAAATTCATCGAGATCGCATCTTGACCCTCAGTCACCTTACTTATCAATTGTTGTATATAGCATATGTACACAGATACGACATACGTAGACATATTCTATCAAACACGAAAAATACCGGCTTTTTGATGATTTAAGATATTTCACTCTCCAGCATAGTGTAATTTTTCCCGCATGCATTATTATTAATATATCTAACTTACAAATAGTACAGCAGTTGCTTACACTATTCATAAGTTAGATATACAAGTATAGGAACACATTCTTTAAAGATTCTTGAGGATTTCACATATTTTAAAAGTATAGTACATAACGAGATATACCAATGCATTTTTATAACAAAACACATTAAAACTTTCGCACATACTAGAAAAAGACTTTTAGTTGCTGAGTCGAATATTACTTTTATAGTGAGCCATCCATTTTTTATAACCAAATACAACAGCAATATAAAAACCATAAAAGAGCCACACCTTCGTCTTAGGGCATCCTTCTTAGTTTTAACTTCACTATTATGTAGCTCAATCATCCGTTTATTCCAAAATATAATCCATTCTGGTTTGAAGTCATAATTTGATGCATCTTTGCCTTCTGATTGTAGTTCCTTATATCTGACATACAACAAATATATTTAAATAATATTTTTGAGGACACATTAAAGATATTCACCTCTTATTCCAAAATATTTTCCATTCCTCGTTATACTGAGGGTGCTTCTCTGGATTTTTCTCATGCTGTTTGAGTGTCTTTTCCATGTCATTTTCAATAGCAACTGACAGTCTCTTATACTCCTCTACTTTATCTGGATTTGGTTTATTACGATCTGAACCTACTTCACTTCTGGATTTATAATCCGATCTTTGCCACGGCAAAACTCCTTTTCCTCTGATGTTCCTTGGTGATGGAGATCTCTCGTAATATGGCCTATAAAAATGTAGAATATCTGTAATACTTATATAACACAAATATCACGACATAAATATTTTGAAAATGAGTAATATAGTTACTGTACATGTTTTGTCTATTAAATTTATGAGTACATTTCGTAGTAAACAAAGAAACTAAAAGTACACTACCTTCTATAAGGACTGCGGCTTCTACTTCTTGACATCCGTCGCGTAGACCTTTTATTTTCGTAAGCATTATAGTCACTCAAATCACTGCTGGAGATACTAGACACACTGCTTAAGGAACGTCTACGATCAGTACGCTTAGATGCACCCGGTGGTGCCGGTTGTTTCTGCTTTTTAGATGGTTTGGCTACTGTTGGCGGTGATGGGCTTCTTTTCCTAGCGGATGAATCGCCAGCGGATGCGGATGGTACAGTTCCCGTCTTACGATACGATCTTTTGGAAATATCTTCTGAAGGTTTTTGAATATAGGTAGCAGGAGTAGCAGCAACAGGTGTCGAAACAGTAGATGCGCCAACTACTATCCCAGAAATAGAAATATTTCACTGTTAATGATTGCTAATCAGACGAAAGAATACCGAACCATCTTCAACTTTAATCTTTTCGGTTTTTTGTTTGTTTTATTTGTGATGAGTGCAACTACAGTGGCTTTCAAGCTGTGTTGCTTGTCGGTTCTTGCGGTGTAGATAATATGTGTTGTAAATGTGTATTTTGTAGGCCCCGTTGCAATATTATTTCGTCGTAAATTATTTTCCAACAACGAATAGTACTCGACCGGGGCCCTCTGCCACATCAGTGCGCCACTATCACCGGACTCAAAATTCGAACCCTGTACCTCTGATTCTCTCACAATCAGAGGTCGACCGATCTTAGTCGTAATTTACTTCTAGATAACAAATTTAAATTTTATTTAAATCATTGGTTGCTCGAATCATTTGTTTCGAGAATTGTCGATAGTAAAAGAAGCATTGATTTAAAAAACGAAATCGAATCAGTACTTTTTACTTTGAAATCGAAACAGATGTTGGAGCTATTTGGATTTTAAAGTAGACAAAAGTAGTTTTCTGTAATAGACTTCGTCAAAATGATTTTGTATGAATATGGTTTTAACTATCGAAAAGAAAAATCATTTATTGACAGAATGATCTACTGATATAAATTTCAACATGCACTCAATCGTTAATGTTCATTTGTGATTGTGTAGTTTACAATAATAATGTTTTGGAGAAAATACTCCCAACTTTGCGAAGTAATTAATGCCGTACCAGTTTTTACCATTAAAAATTTAGCAGAGATGTTTGAAACAATAAGATAATGTTGCCGCATGCACTAACAATACTCTTAGTTAATCCAATTGGAATCGTCTTAAAAATGGTTAGTAGAAAGAAACAACATAATTATTGCTAAAGCAAGATTACGAATATACATATTTATATATGCATAGAAGTAATTCAAGTCTTGTAGAATCTATCTGATTTATAATTCACGAACTACTGTTCTTAAATAAATAACGCCCTGTAAATCGCTTTTCTGTGGCTTCTACACAATTTAATACCCAGTTAAAAATAAATCAATATCTATCTATCTATTTCTTCTAAAAACACAAACTAGAAGTATACCTTCATAAACTTTAGTTATTTCATCTCTGTTAACTAGATTCTCGAATGTGCTGCCGTCCTTTTCTGAAAAGTGCGGTCCGTGAAATATTTGTGCCCAATAACTTGGCTTTTTCTCTTCAAATCCTTCTTTTTCAACTGGATGCGGTTTCAGTCGGCCATGCTTCTGCTCAATTGCCTCTGCAATTTTATTCATAGTATTTTGCCAGTTGCGCTTATATTGTTTAGTCATATACGGTGATAAAGCTTGATAGCATTTAACAAAATGCCTTTGCAAATACTAAAAACCATAGAAAATAATACTAATCTTTATAAAATCATATGCCATTAAAACTGTTTACCTGACTTATATGATTGTAACTCACTAAATGAGCAATTACAGTTCTTGGATCGCCACGTTTATCACAAAGCATACACAAATAACTCGGCTCCTTATCCCGATCATACTCCTGTATTTCCAACAAGTATTCCAAACCAATTAGCGAACTCACTGAATAATTATCCAATCGCTCCTACAAAACGATATTATTATATTACGGTTTCGTGACAAAGAAAAATGATATTCGATATATTAAATTACAACTTACTTGAATTTGGCAGGTTTTCGGTACTTCGCCTTCAAATCCAGGAGGTACTGGTTCACCAGCCGCGACGTGAAGCACAGGTTGACCAACCAAAGTCGTAACGCCTCTTTTAGAAAGATTGGCGACATTGGTACTGTGGCGTTTACCAATTTCGTGATGGTATACGCGGCCCATAACGGGACATTCACACATATTGCAGTACCAATGCTCAGAACCATTGACGTAACTAAGTTCGAACACATTTCCGAAAGATCCATTCGGAAAGTAGCTTTTCAAGGAAAGAAGGCGATCTGTTTCGTTAGCCTGTTACACGATATAAGTATTAAAATTCGATGAAAACTTTCATTAAATACTACAATAACATAGTACAATAAAAGGAATTGAAAATTCAAAATGTCTGCGTCGATTAATTCGTTTATTACATTTTAGTGTACAAGTATTAAATTACAAATCTTTATTTATTTTCAGTTTATGAAGAGAAAGCTTGACAATAATTGTTTTGCGAATTTGCACTTGATGCGGATAAAAATGTATTAAGTAGTGCAACTACATATAATGTCAAGTCATTTAAACATTTAAATTACAAATTTGCAGTGAACTTTGAAAAGTTTCTTTAAAAAAATGATATGTTACAAAATTAAAGAAATCTTGATTTTGAGACTTGTTGCTGGAATTGGACATACTTTGTCGCTGACTATCCCTAATATATGTATCTACTGGTTGTCAACAAACATTTTATTTCTTGCAAAAATGTTTTCTGAAAAGCCTATATAGTATTTTAGAGGCTTTAGCCTTTACGGATTAATATTTTATCTGGAAACATGCAAAACGGAACTACTTCTTAATGGCAGAGTAAGGTATTAAAAATAATACAGTATTCGACATAGGCCCACAAAAAGGAGTTGAAAAGATACCTTCAACAAAATTAAAAACAAAGCTCCAGAAGTCACCAAAAAGCTAGTTACCTCTGGGCAATAACGGTAATTATGTCGGATTTAGTTGCAAAACGGGGCTGTTGACATACCCAAATAATTATTTGAAAATTCAGACGACAAACTTTCAGTCTCTACAATCCCAGGGCAATTGAATGAAGCCAACTGATTTGGCGGAAGAGCTCTCAAAACACCCGTAGATTGCAAACGAAACCAGAATCGTCGAGTTGATTTCGCTAAAGAACACATTAACTGGAAAAAGAACCAATCGAAAAATGTATACCGTCGTGGCTCTACGGAAAATGTTGTTCGCAGGCCCCCAAACAGCGAGTGGAACTCGTAAGTACACCACAATGACCATCAAACACGGAGGAGGAAATATGATGGTATAGGTATGCTCGTCTTGGAGAGGTGTTAGACCTATTTATCGGATCGAAGGTTACTGGGCCAATATCACCCATACATATATTGGAAAATGTTCAACTAGAAACTGATCCACCACAATGACCCGAAACACACGGCAAGGAGCGTTAAAGATACAATCCAATTGATCATTATATGCCATGAAAAAGAAAGTGGGTGAAAACTTTGATTCAAGTTTCAATAAACTTTACGAAACAATCAAAGTATCTAGCATGCTATTCGACTTCACCAGAGTTCTGTATAACGCTTGTAGAATCCATGAATAAGTGTTGTTAAGCAGTAAATTATAGTAAAGGATGTCCAACAAAATAGTACACATTTCAAGAAAATTATATCAACTAAAAAAAACATTTTAATTACTAAACTAGAAACGTTGCTAAATATTTGTACCCCTCAATAAATTTGAAACACATTCGATAACTGAGAAGGTGTGATTATAAAGTAATTATAAGTATAATAAATTAATGGTATTAAACGCAAAATATCTAAACAAGTATGTACTTATATTTACTGCTAGACACATTTTCTATTAATACGGTGAAATAATTATAAAAAAAAACAAATTTTATACTGATTGCTAATTATATGGCTGAAACAGTATCTCACAAAAATGTACTGTTAATAATATAAGAAAGATTAATTTGCTACCAAATTTGGCATTTACTAATTCGCATCTATATTCACTTACACAATTCAGGATGTGCTAAAAATGTAGCACATTCTCATTATTCCTGTATTACATTCACTACTATCTCAATTAATTTTATAAACTGTATAATTCAAGCAAAACTAGATGTAAAACTACTTTTAAAAAATTTCTCCCATTTTAACCATTAATAATTTTTTTTCTGATAAAATTGTAATTGTAATAACACATAACCATTAATACCTTTTCCTGAGTGTATGTATACACTAACTAGCTAAAATAGCATCATAATTATTTATTGTATATATTCAACTTACTTACTCTAAAAATCTTATCACTAACATTGAGCGATTCAAGATTAAACATTCACATAATTCACACACTTGTAAAGGTTTAAACACAATAGAAAATAAAATGTCTGATATAACCAAGCAAAGAGAGATACTTACCTATGCAATTGGAAAAAATAAGAAGTTATAAATATGGAAATTATAAAGAAGTGTACCTTTTTGCTATAGACAGGAAATGAAACCTGAACTTCATCTTCTGTACCGGGTGCAGCAGGCTCCATGTCACTCACTCACAACACTTCTTTATTTAAGTTTTAAATTGTTGCTACGCTCTGTAAGAAAAGAAAACTTCTTAGATCTTCCTACAATTTGTAAACTTAGTTATACCTTAAACTCTCCGCGTTAAATAAAGAATACTCTGTAACTTACCGTGTAAGTTGCATAGACTGTGATTTTGAACAAATTTTAAATTTGCCGCCACATCACTGAACACATTTTCGGACACCTTCATTATACCTAAATTAACCAGCTTAAAATGTAATAAAATGCTTCCTCGCGTAAATTATTATAAGAACAAATCGTGTAAATTACATATGGTTTATATACTGATGTATAGTTTACGTTTCCCATGTTAGACATTTTTTCCAATAGGAAGTTTTCTATGGTAAAAGTGATAAATACCAGACAAAGCTTACCTTATAATCAGAAGTTGTATAGACGAGCCAATAATTAACTGTAAAACAACGTCCAACTTATTTTTCGAATAAAATAAAATATAATCAATAGCTCATCTGAAAGACGCCATTCCTATTGATTCCTATCCAATCGACACAACCGATAGCTGTCACAATCACACATGAACACTTTGTCTAATTAACAACTACGTTAAAGATCATTTGACCTAAACAAAATATTTTCGGAATTTGTGAATGCATCTGTCGAATAGTGGTTCCAGGTTCCATATTCGATACAGAGATATTCAATTTATTTATCTATAATTTGCTTACATAATACACAATTCAAAAGAAAACTTTTCAATAATAGTCAAAACAAAAAAAACTAGAATAGATTACAAACTATAATTTATATTCCATTGAAATTATATCATTACATCTTAAAATTGCGCAACCTAATAACTTTGGAAAAGGAGTCTGCAATTCTTCTGCTATCACAGTTGCCATATTTGGATCAAAAGCTTTAGTCTTGCATGAAACTTCAGTACCTTCATACATAGTCACTTTACATAATTTTCCTGAAAATATAAGATTTTATTTAAATACAAAACTATTTAAGATAGCTACTAACCATTTAATTGTGAGATAGCACGAAGAAATCGTTCACGTAGATACGCTCTTGCATGTTGTTGAGTAATATCATCCTTCTGCAAATCCATATTTCAACAAAATTTACCACAAATACACAAACTCTGGAATACAATAAACTTCAATTATAAATGATAGGTTAGGATTGATAATCGTTCTGGCATCTACTTCATATATTTAATACATAAATAATAATTTATTCTTAAATATGTACATATACTACAGGGAAAAGCTACCGCACTAGATATTAAATCCCATTTTTCTCATGCAATCTTTATGCGCTTCTATTAAATGTTTACAATTTTCTTCTCCATTCTCGATAATGCTGGAAATAAACTTAGTTATAACAAACATTAGATGTACATCACAAACATGTACCAAGCATCACGGGCACGTTTCGTTTCAGGGCAAGCACAGCAAGGTTTCAATTTCTTTGGTTCTTCCGATTGACTAGTGGGTAATATAAGAGCAGGAGCTGCTTCTACCTTTTCACTAATATTGCCCATAGAGCAAATGTCTAGGGTAACTTAGTTTATTAACTAATACTGCAATAATATAGTAAACTTACTTTTATATAAATTTACCAATTAATACACCAAGCCAAGCAATACACGAGACCAACATGCAAAAAGAAATATAACAAACGAGTTCAGAAACGTTTCAAATATATCATTTAGATATTTTAGTCATTAGATCAATTTGCCATTTTCACAATTGTGACTAAAAGTACAACGATGGAATCTCAATTTGAAATTTATAGTTTTTTGATTACTTTTGTTCGTACTAACTTGCCTATCTATATTTAATAACCACAACCACTCACAATTTTTCCTAATTTTTAATAATAATATGAAGTGTTAAATGACGTTTATAATTTGCAACATGAGAATTTGTTACAATCAAAATGAGTATGTGCTCTTTTTTATATATAATACTTATTTTAAAACTTTCAAACTAATAGTTTCTACACAACGAATTTCAAAAATTTGTTTTTGTACAATACAATGTTTACCTTTACGTCCTCAGCGGAACTTTATACACGCTCTTTCAAAAAAAAAAACAGTGCGTTCAGAAATCAAATAAAATAGATGAAGTGTATATTTAAACTTTATTGATAAATTGGATACTGAATAAAAGCTAAAAACAAATATCAACGCAAGTGACGTAATTTGTGTATTAAGTCTAAAATCTCTCTCCTTTTGAAATATACACTTTCCTTGTCTGGTAATGGACATCCTTCAATTTTCTTAAAGCGCAAAGCATAATGTGCTATATTTTCTACATTACATAAAACATGAATTCCACAGTCATATCCGTTTGTTTGCTGTAACGCTCTTGGTTCACTAAAACTCCCAAATGATGATAAATCATAGTAATTTAAAAGCTTCTCCCCTAGTTCAATAGCTTGATCTTGATTTGCTCCTCGTGACGAATCAAAATGAAAAACAGTTTTCTCAGGATGTGAAAGAACAAGTAGACTCCAATGGGTACCTCCTGAACATTCAGTTTGTTCGTTATCATTTAAAGCAAAAAAAATAAAATTTTGACTTTCCATTCGAAGTGGATCGAGAAATATGCCAATATCCTGCATAGGTGTTATTTTAATACATTGAGTTACTTGTGGAGGCACGAAAAGCAGTGCTGGATTTTTCTTAAATTTATCAATTTCTAAATATTCAAAATAAAATGAGATAATTGTGTCATTTAACCAAGAAGGTCCTTGTAGTAGTCGCATATCCGAGCCTCGTAATAAACTTTCGTGGTAATTTAATATTACTTGATTCCCATCCATCCTTAAAAGCTCCAGTTATGGTAAAAGTGCATCTACAAGTAGGTTAGAAAGGTTATAAAATTTTATTCATTACCAATACATACCTAATTTAACACCGCAGTGATTTACAATTATAAATGCACTTAACATTTTCATTTCTTGAATATAAGTGACATTTATTTGGCAGTTTAATTATTCATTATGTTGAAAGTGAATTTTTAAATTAAAGCGACAAAATCATTTTGATAAGTTGGTCATTTTTTGACATATTTACAAATTTCCATTTATTACATGCCTACCACCTGTCTAATGTTTAATATAACCATATTGGGTGTGCTTGATACCCATAGGCGCACGTCTATACCCTCCGTTGAGTTTAATTATACCGTTCCTGTTCACTTTTCAGTCCTGAATTAGTGTTTGGCAATATCCACAACTAAATTCGAGCATTTTTGAAAATAAGACGAATGTGTTTGATTTTAGTGAACAAGTTTCGAAATTACACCGAAGGTGATTACCGCTTGGGACGCTGATGGTAATTGTTGTGCTGTCGAAACCAGCTGTAATAAATCAAAATAGGCGCTTGCTACCTACAGGCTTGTTTATAGCAGCACTCTGTTTGCTTCAATGTTTTTGGTTCTTCTGATCTCATTATTGTGTTATTAATGAACAAACGCTATGAACTTATTGTTGACATATCCTTGAATTAAAAGAAGTGACGATTATACATTTGCAAGATTGCTTCAAATTGTTCTCAATGTGCCAAAAAATAGACACTGACTTTCTACAGCATATTATTTTGCTGTTAAAAACTGTTACGGGAGAAGAAAAAGATACTGAGACCTTGAATTCATCAACTTTGAATACTGCACATGTTACTCCTGAAAGTACATCAGCATTGGAAAATCAATTCCAAAATTTGAATGCAGTAAATGTAAAACTTGTATCAAATGACACTAGTGAAACGCCTAATGACTTACATTTATTACCTTGCACACTTTGCAATAAGAAATTTAAATTAAGAATATTACTAAATGCTCATATGAAAATTCACAATTTAATGAAAAAAAATGTAATTACTAAGTAAGTAGCATAAAAATTTTACTTTTAAATTAAATATTTTAATAAATATCTGTTACATATTTATTTTACAGTTCTCCATCACCCCTAGTATATTTATAGTTTTTGTCTTTCCAGCCATAAGTAGGGCAAAAACATGCTTGTTTTTGAGCATTTAAGTACGATTTACATCCTAAGGTTAATGTGCCAGTAAACAGCAGTTTTGCTCCACCTTTACATCCTAAAACAAAAATGTATAAAAATATAATCATTTGTAAAGAGAGATATTACCTTTTACAATATTTTCACCTAATTGACTTTTATATGTATCACAATATTTATATAGACATCTTTTAAATTCAAAATCACATATTTCCTTATCCCTATTACAAGTATCATAACATAAATCATGAGCATCACAGCATTTTGTCATTTCGCCAATTGGTAAATATTCACTGGCAATTTTTAATCCCAGAGAACCACAACCATCTGCCTTCGGAACATGATTCCGATTTGGTTTAGGTATTACGCCTGAAAAAAGAGTTCAATATAAAAAAGGGGCTTGTCGATTTATTCATTGCTTACCTTCAACAGGACATTTAAACACACAGTGCTCATCAACAGCTGCATCGAAAACATCATGCATGTCTTTAAACTTTTTTGCTAGATGCGCTAGATTGTTAAAAACATCACCAAACACTGATTGAGCTGATACAACAGCATCTCGTAAATTTGCTAAAATACTAGAACCAAAACCTGAATATGCGTAAGCAACAAATGTTAATATGTAAATGAATATCTTCCAGAAATGGATTTCCATCTTTATTTCTATATTTAAAAATACTTTACATCGTGATAAACTTTAAAAATAGAAACAAGTTTAGTTATCTAATGGAAACTATTGCAGTGACAGCACTATAAATGAGGTTATAATTCAAGTAACGTGCAATACAGTGCAATAACACTTCATATCTTCACGTGTAATTTACCACTAATTTAAGTGAATACACGTAAGCGATTAGTGTGAGAATATCGTGGATTTACATTGCTAATTTTGACATCATACATATTTATAGACTGCTTTAATGCAAAGCATTCTATGGTAAAATTACAGGCTACAAAAATGTCTGTAAATGTTAATGTTTGTAATATTAAAAGCAATCCTCATTGCGCTCATGGTCCAACAGTACTCTTCTCTAGGAGTAATAACAGTAGGAGATTTTATGCATGTTCAGCATGTCGCGATAGAAAAGATTGTAGTTTTTTTGTCTATGAAGACGAGTTAAATAAAGTCTCGAATTACAAGAAAAATATTTGGGAAATGGAAAAGAAAAAGTACATAGGAAATATCAATCATATAAAATTATATACAGTTTTTAATAAGGTAGCTATAAAGCATCATTTCTTCTGCTAATATAAATTATATACATAAAATTTCAGATGAAAGAATTAAGCGAATCCGATAGAATATACTGCACAACTTGTGAAGAATTTCAATTGCCCAAATTTCGAGATAAACATATAGAACATGTTTTGGAAACGAATATTTCAAATTATTATTTATCAAGGCCTTCAGAATTGTTAGGACCTTTAGACAACTCTAAAAAGGAAGCTCAATATTTCTTTTCAAAAACTGCTGTAAAAACTATTGTAGATATTTTGCAAACGAGAAATGTAAGGTAAGTTCTTCAATTATACTCTTTTTAGTTTCTTCACACCTTAAAAATTTCAGAAACGTTTTATGCATTGGTGCACCTAGAATACATGAATATATTACAAATGAAGAACCTGACATGAATAGTTTGCTTCTAGATATTGATAGAAGATATCATAATTTTTACAGTCCCTTGCAATTTTGTTGGTATAATTCTTTCAATAATCATTTCTTTCTACCTGAATCATATAATATTTTCAAAGATTTTTTACAAATGGATAAGTAAGTATACATCCTTTTTTGTTATAAATGAACATTTAATATATTTTGTTGTACTTGTTCCTATTATTATTAGGTTTAAAACAAATTTACAGTACAAGCTATGAATATATCACAAACAGTTTTTTTAATGAGTGACGAAAAGTGCCTGAATGCACCCAGTGACGAAACCCGTCACCAATGTGTGGGGTTGTACATACTAAGAAACGTGGCTTTGTCAGGTATAGAATCCATCGCTGAACCGCTGGTTGCAATACTTCAGGATGGCAGTCTGCCATTAGCCTCGATTGAATACCTCCATTGCTTGGGTATCTTCCTTTTTCAGCAACTTCCCGACGAACGTGGCGATCTTCTGCCAGTAGTTGTTTCTTGATATCTTCGTTGTTGATGGATTTTCTCATTTGTGATTTGGTGGTGCCGTAGGAACGGCCAACCGCAACGAATGGGCTTGACGAACCTTGTCATTTAAGGCGATGACACAGTCCTAAACCAGCTTAGAGTCAACACTTGCTGAACTAATATACATTAGCGATGTCTCATAGTTCGATCATCAATTTACATCAGATAAATCTTATTTTTCTTGCCAGTGCTGATACTTCAAATCATAATAGTTGTAGCTATTTCATTCATATATTTGTCTTGCATAATTGAAAACTATCAGAAAGAGTAATATGAACAGGTTTAGTAACCACAATAGTTTTAAGATAAGGAAAAATAAATCCCAAATAATAGTAATTTTTATATTTTAGAGGAAATAACTTAACACTAGTAACTGATCCTCCATTTGGTGGCCGTGTTGAATTACTATCAGAGACATATAAGCAGATAAATGAATTATACAAAACAATTAATAAACGCTGTGATGATTTAGAGATTATATGGATCTTTCCGTATTTTATGGAACCACAAATATTAAACAGTTTACCAGGTTTTAAGATGCTGGATTATAAAGTTGATTATGATAATCATCCGTTATTTCAAACTGGTCGTAAAGGGAGAAAATTTGGTTCACCTGTCCGAATATTTACCAACATTAGCCCAAAGTAAGAAACAATAAATCTCAACAAGCATATGTCTTATACCTATTGCTTCATTTTAGTGAAATAAAACTACCACGTGATCAAGGGTATAAATATTGTGATGTGTGTGACAGGTGGGTTGCAAATGAGAATATACATTGCAATAAATGTAAAACATGTCCTTCAAAAGATGGTCGAACTTATACTCATTGTGAAATGTGTAAGAGATGTGTAAAACCATCATGGAAACATTGTGGTACATGTCATCGTTGTGCTCAAGTTGATCATAAGTGTGGCGAATTAATTTTTGAACAGGTATCTATATTGTATTACTATGTCTTAGAAAATTTATTTTATACATGTTGTTGTTTAGAAATGCTTCCATTGCAATGAAGAAGGTCACAAGAAAAGAGACTGTCCAAAAGTAAACCATGAGAAACTACAAATGAAAAGGAAAAAAAATTGTGATATAAGCAAGAAAAAGAAAAAAAAATTGTGATATAAGCAAGAAAAAGAAAAAAATAAAACTGTAAAACTATTATATGATTGTTGTTCTATGTTTTTTGTAATTTCACTACGTTTTGATTTAGCTTTATCAATTAACACAACATTGTATTTATATTAAACATACACATAAATGAAAAAAAGTTGTGAAATTTGTATATACTTAAGAGATTTCAACACTAACTTAGTCATTATCTAGGTACCTTTTGTATGACAAGGGATCATACTATGGAAAATATTACCAATCTTAAATGTGGTTGTTATTTATATTTTATTTTTTTTAACAAAATTTGTAACATATCACAGAAACGCCTTACGAAACTACTTGAAGTGCATTTGCATACTGAAACTCTGGACTATTTTCATATTCACACATATCCAATGCAATCTCGCAGCTTTCTTTAACAACTCGTTTTTCATCATTTAGGTAATTATTTAATACTTTGTAGCATTCTTCATTTCCAATTGCGCCCAAAGCTTCAGCACATTCATGCCTTACCATTTCATTTTCCAAACTATTTTCTAAGCTTTTCGCCAAATATGGAACACTAATATCACTTTGAAGTTGTCCTAATACAAAAGCTACTTCATGTTTGAATAAGGCACTTCCATGATTTAAACCTTCACATAATGCTAAAATTGCAGCATTGTTTCTCATATTCCGTAAAGCAAACATAGCTCGATATCTTTGAAATAAGTTAGCTTTATCATCAAGGAGGATATTTTGTAGCTCTTGTATATTGGAATCGTTCAGTGGTGGAGCTGGATCTATAGAGTTATAAGGATTTGAAGATAATTTTTTCTTATCCTCATCACTTGATAACCATTTTATTCTTTCAACAGCTAACTCACATGTTTCTGCAACTTCTACAACTGGATCTTTTACATACTTCTCCAAAATTGATAGAGACTCTGGGGTTGCTATTGCACCTAATGCTTCAGCTAAAATGAACTTATTATTAATTATACATGTTAATATAATATAACAGTACGCATATTCGTTGGCAGTTTACTAACTTGTAAGTAGCTGTAAATATATGCTAAAAAAAACTAATGTAAGCAACAAATAATCTGTAAAATATAAAATAAATCAAATTTAGATTGAAACAAAGGTAAATTCATAAGCAAATTACTAATCTCTAAAATGTTTACTTCTGATAGTTTACTTCTAAGTTCAATTTACAGCAAAACAGTTATATTCAGCCAATAATGCACTTATTAGTAATTTTGTACCTGCTTCGTGTCTGACCATCGGTTCTTGTTTGACATCCTGTAAAATGTTAATTAATACTGTGTTTGCGCTTTCATCTTGCATTTGCCCTAAACAATATGCTAATTCGTGTTTTAGTAATGCGGAGCTATCCATGAATGCCTCGCTTATGCAGTCTATAGATGTTGATCCGCCAATATTTCTTAAAGTAAATAGTGCTCTGAAGCGTTCTTTTAAAGGTCTAGTTTCATCATTAAGTACTTTTCCAATAGCTTTAATTTGAGCTTCGGTAATCATTTTTATGATTTTTTATAAAACCACGTTTTAAGCTACACAAACACGTGAATTGTATGTTCTGACCAAGTTCTGACAGATGACAGCTACTGTCATCAAAGTAAGCATGGTTGCCAATACCGTAAACTTGAAATGAATTAAAAATTTCTTTAGTACATTGGAAGCAGTTCTCCATTTTGCAAAAAATTGCTAGAAAATTTACAGCATTAATTTTTGTTATATTCACTCTCAATATTTGGAAAATTTTTAATTAATTGTTTGGGGAAATTACTAGCATCGCATATGGCAACCATATATTTCCTAATTGTGGGATTATGGCTGATTATGGCAATTCTGTTCAAACTGTCAACTAACTGTCAATCAAATATAACCTATATTCAATAGAGAGATGGCAAATAGTCGCTTAGAAAAAATAGGTACAATTTATACCAGGTAATAGTTTTCTCTTTTCGTAATTTAAGAGTTAGATATTTCTTTTGTATAGAACTAAAGGTCTCATAGATTCTGGAGCTCTAAAATGGATTGACAGACCACTATGGTACGATTTATACGAAGCATTCCCACCGAAAGAAGAACCACGATTTGACAGAGAGGCCTTTAAAAAGCCAATAAGAAATATTTTCTATGAAGACGATAAAATTCGAGCGTAATTATATATTGCATATTTATTTTAAATTACGAAGAAGTTTACTATTTGTAGATTGTTTCATCGAAATAATAAAAAAGTAGGTACCGTGAACTTATCCAATAATAGAACGCCTTCGATTACACAACACTTTATTGAAATTTATAAACAGTTAGAATCACAATACCAAGGGGAAGCTAATGCTGAAAAGCTATATAAGGAGGCTATTGAAATGATGAGTAAAGAACGTGCCACAAGAAAGGAGGACGACTTTATAAGTTTGTCGACCGAATTTAAAGAAGCACAAAATAAAGACAGTAAAGTAACCAAAGTCAGTTTAAAGAATATTTTTGAAAGTTAGTAATGTACCACACCAGCATAGTTGGTTAATAAAAACACTTTTGTTTATTAAATTTTACTTTTATTTAAAACCTATATTTATTTACTGTATATGAATTCTGTGCATTATAAAGTGGACATGCTGTGTTAAATTTAAAGATTTTGGATACATTGTCTGATTCAGAGTTTGATACATCGTTCATACCTAGTACTTCTTCGATGTAGGTGCAGGTTTCATGTCTTAACTTCATAACTAATTTTTTCCATTTTCGTAATTGGCGTAAATTTTCTACAAAATACATTCATAAATTAAAAACAGTTTTGAATTAAAATTAAATACATAAGTTGTTGAAGTTTGTGTGATTTTGCTATCTACTAAAAGTTACACGTGACAACTTTACTTTAAAACTACATAATTTAAAAAAGAAAAGTGCAAAAACTGCAATAATCTCAATTAACTAAGTTCTCGCTCGGAAGATACAGCCGACATTCTTATGGGAATATGAAGTATGAATGATTGCAAGTCGAAGAGATACAAGTACGAAATAATCTAATCAATACGGTAATTTAGAACCAAGAACTAGCTAAAACAGCTTATGTACTATTCTTTGTAATGATTCAATTTTGTTGTTAATATAAGAGCGAAATCTGAGTGATATTTTTTAGAGGCCGAAAGCCATTGGTTAAACGTGATATTCGTCTGTGGCGTATTACTACAATCTACCATATGCAGCTGTAACAAACCTATTAAATAGTCTACATGCAATAGTGTCAGTCATAGCAAGTAGTACATATGATTGCTAAAACCGTAACTACCAGGAAAAATAAAACTGCAATAGTTTTGGCGCTGTTAAAAAATATTTCGAGTTAAATTTTTGGACAGTGTTAGCGCGGCGATACACTGCGACCTAAATGATCTATGGTGTTCCCTACTCGTATTCTCGCTGTATTTATAACTGGCCGATTAGCTAGATTACTTTTAAAAAGTGCAGAACGTCGAAAGAGTCTAAATTGGGTAATTCTCCTTTTTCAATTTCACGTCGTGTTGCTAGGTGCAAAGTCCTTGCCTTGCTTCATATCATGGAGATTCTCCCAGTATTTGCTCCACTTCACTGTTGAGCTTCTGCAGTATTACGTCGCTACTTACCCCGCAAAAAGGTTCTGGCCCGCTTCTTTGCGTCTGTTATTTCTTTTTCTTTCACTCCTGTGTGTCCCGGAATCCTCAGTTACCTTGTTTCGTGTGTCTAGCTCATTTAGTTTGTCTAGACACTCCCAAACTATCTTGGAGCAGATAGCGTTTGAGTTTAGTGCCCGGCTGTCTGCTTGACTATCAGGCATTATAATAATCTCTTGCTTTTAGTAGCATCTGTCAAAGTTGAACTGGATGCATCTTTCAATAGTGTGGATTTTGTCCTAGAAGATACTTGGATACATCTCCAAGTTTTCGAAATATTGGGTTCTGGCGCATATATCGCCATTCCGGTTCAGTCTCCTGTTTTAGAGCCGTCGATGATGTTACTTATTTGCTACTGAGTTTCCAGATGGTGCCTTTGTCCCATTCGCTTTTGGTATCTTCCTAATATAGATTTCCTTAAAATTCGATATATCCCTGACTGATGTTCTTGTGCGGACACTAGCAAAAATTATAACGAATCAAGTTCTAGACTTGACTTGATTGGGCAAGTCTAATAATGTTTGAACAAGACTAACAGGACTAAATAATTTCTCCCCCGATTTTGATTCTCTGTCTGTTGATAATTAGTAGTGATCGCTAGTGTTGTTTGGACCTTTATCATCAGGTACCTACTCACTGAAATAGGTCCTAAAAACAATCACTAGAAATTGCGCCCTTGGATGATTTGTTCTATTTGAACTGTTAAGTTCTTTGGAATTTATACATCACAATCTAATTATGGAGTCGCTATCTAGATAAGTTACACAGGTTACATGTATCATGTTTGGATACAAAATCTGTATGCCACTTATAGCTTTGCACATATATATGGTGCCGCATCACTACAAACCAGTAGTACTTTTTCATATAAAATCCCAGACGGACACAATAAACTCAGAGAATCGTTAAAAAACAGCGACTGTTGAATGATTCACTTTATCTAATACTTTTAAAGTTACTACATATGATTTAGGTACCTCTTTCTTCATTAACTTCTAATACAGGGTGCCCGCGATATACAAAGCATGCATTTAAGGGATGATAGCTACAACGATTTAGAAACAAAAACATATAATACACCTTGGGTCTATCTGTAAGCGTAAACGAGAAAAAAAATTATTTCTCATGTCACAAACTTCGATGCATACTGTACAGCGGTAGCAGATCAGTGCACGATTTATCCGACCATTACAGGCGCGTGTTCTTGCAAATGGGCAATGCCTTTCCTGTAATACATTTTCTCCTGTCTCTCAAAAAGGTCCTTTTTAGGACCAGCAATTTATCCCAAATAAAAGAAAAGAACTAAATTTTGTAGTAGCCTTTACGAAAGAGCTTAAAGCGGCCTAACATAATTGCACTATTATTACATTGTTTTCATTTAATGCGACTTTCCTAAACTTAAATTTTCATTTGCCGATCGAAAGCTGTTATTAAACACGCCCTTTTGACTCTAACTTCCACATAACATCCATTTTATTTTCATAACATTATTTGAAAAAAAAACGCAAAGATACCTCTTTGCTACTTATTGGATATTTTTAAAACGTATGACCTGGTATGACCATTGACTTCGTACGATATGGTACGATACAATGGTCTAGTGTAGTTCAAGGTCGTATAAACATGTGTTGCAGATGAGCCTGTATTGGATATGTTTACAGTATGGTGTAAGAGAAATGACACCACGCTTCTGTTTCAAAGTATTAAATAATTCGTTTTCGTCGTTGTTTGCAGATATTTTCAACTCTAAATTTTTGATATGGTTTTTTGGTTATTTAAGAAGCAATATGGATAAGTTTTCTTGTAGTTTTATCAAATAAGGTATTTTAGAAATATTCTTTTTTCTCGTTAACGCTTATGTACAGATAGACCCATGGTGTATTAAATGTTTTTGTTTCTAAATCGTTACAGCTATCATCCCTTAACTACATGCTTTGTATATCGCAGACACCCTGTATACCAAATATAAAATTTACAATGCATCTCTGTTACACATCATGAGTTTCCTCAACGACTAAATAAAATGACCTTTTACTTTTTCGTTAATTTGTTCATTGTGTTATATAAATCGGAAACATAATATTTTCGTCATGTTGACTCGTCTGAAATACTTTGTTTCGTATGGTTTTCCATAAAATTGCAAAAAACTTCATTCTTTAATTTGAGCAAGTACCGAGTGTTTAGGTCCAGGCTAAGTACTTATTTAATACGTACGCAGATTATTTAATGATATCCTCCAGAATATTTCTTTGCATTTCGAAACAAGAAATAATAGCATATTTGTAATTTCTACAGAAAATATGTACTGATGCTCTAGAGAACGAAAATATACATTTATCGAAAAAATACCTAAAATATGCATTTTCATATGCAGATTTGTAAATGCATATTTATCCTAAGCCTACTTATACGTATTTTGCAAAAAATAAGAAAGTAAATATCTAAATTCCCAGTTAACTGCTGGATGAAATTGACCACAAATTGTAAATATATACAAGAAATTATAAGATTTTATAATTTGCCAAAGGGAAGTGTTGATATCATTAACGAACTATCAATTGTAATAAAACACTAAACAGTATTTTACACTATTTTTTTCACTATTAAACTAATTAAGTTTTAAATTATAAGCCAAGCTTATTTATGAAGGACGAGAAGGTGCTAAGGGCTATGTGCAAACTAATAAAACAAAGGCTAACAAAAAACAGCTGAAATTTTAAAGATGTGTGATATGTAAGCGTAATAATTAAAATTGAAATTCTTTTTATAATTGCTTAATGGAATAAATGAATATTTCAAAACGATTTAAAAGCTCGAAAACTAACTACCTACCTTGACATTTTTATAAAACCAGCAATTTTATAGAAAATTATAAATTCACTTTTTAACATGGGACACAATTTTATGTTGAAACATACAATTAATATTTATGACCCATAAATTATCATAAATTATTAATTATCAAATTAATTCACATTTGAACGAACCGTATTAAAAATGATAATGCTCTACTAAACCTTCTCAATTCCAGATAATATGGTTATAAAAAAAGTGTAGGAGTTTACTACGAACGACATCGAATACATATCAGACATTACTGACAAAAGTGTTCGAGATATCTTGAGAGGTGGAGAAGCATGTATTGAGACATTGGGACAGGATTTCGTCAATTGTCTTAAGTAATCTTAGCAGCTTTAAAACAGATACGTTTTAATTTTGTTGTTATTTCATGATGAAGTCTTTTCAATTAATTTTATGATTTTCTTTCTATAGTAATCTATAGTTTCTCAATAACTTAGGTTCTTGTACCTTCATTATTTTTCATTTTTTAGTTTCTTAGTTAACAAGATAATTTATAATATCTCAAACATTTTTGTGTGGATTTGCTTCAGCTTGTACGTCAGTGTTAACACCATCTTATTTATTTTCTCGTCGTGTAGTTAGTGATAATTTGAGGCAATTAGTACTTTTATGATATCTACACTTTATGTTGTGCTAGTCAATTGATAAATTTATTATGGAGCAGCCTAATAATACACACATTATTAATAATTGCGGTCTACATCATGATATATCTAGCGATAAAAAATGTGATTGATGTGAAATGATATGGAAGGTTTCCACGGTCCGAGTCTCTATTATGAGGGTCCAAAAATAAAACAAAACAAGGCGCAAAAATAAGTAGGCAGAAGACTTTTGCATCCAATGCCTTACCGAGAACATTCTTATCCACTTTTCATTTCTGAAGAAGCCACTTACATTAGCGGAAAAACGTTACAGTTTGCAGCTTATTTTCCTTTATTTGCTTTTTTTGTGTTTTGTTTTATTTTGTCTTAGTACCTATACTATATTTACACTACTATGAAGATTAGTCAAAAACTCGGAAGCACTTATAATACGTTGTATTTTACTGAGAAATCTAGTATAAACATTTGTTTTGAAAGATCACATACCTCTCCTTTTATTAATTTCTTCTGTTTCTGAACTTATCATTTGATTTACTAAGTAATGGTCCTTATTTTGCTCAATGTAATTGCATATGTAATTCGTTATGAGATTAAAATACGAAATTGCAATCCTTACTGTATTGTCGTCAACCACTTTGAATTTCAATAAATATTTTTCCAATGCTATATCTAACAACTGAAAATCAATTATTATATATTTTTATGATAGCTAAAAAGTAATCTTATACAACCCTAAATTCTGAAGGAGTAACATTCATTAATAAATGGCTTAATGCTATCAGATGAAGAATTTCTCGAGCTTCGTTAACATCACTTTCAAAAGCAAAAAGTATTAACCTGTGTAGTTTTAAATAGCTAATGACGTGCGCTAACAATCTTCCACTGCGCGTATTTATTTTAATTTCATTGTCCGACAAGCGACAGCACTCGTCGAATTTCCGCTGAAATTTTTTACCCAAGAATGTGACACTGCAATAGATCTTCTTGCAACTAGCCACAAAATTTTCGTCTAAAACATCGAATACTTTCTCGACCGTTTTTACCATCGGTAATGACAAATTCACATCATCGTCCAAACTACTACTGCATCCTAAATAAATGCTTTGTATCCGAGACCAGTTAAATTCGGTCTTGAAAGCAGTTGCAACAGATTGGTCAAGCGAAAGGAAAGAAAGACTCGATTTGTCGACATCGACAATAGAATTTGTATGTGACAGATTTGGTGTTAGTATAATTGCGTTCTTGGTGTCGCTTTTATCATTTTTCTTTTCTCTACCGAGACAAGGTAATAAATTGCCCATTTAAATATTGACACATTACAATTTTGAGGTTGACTAATTTAATTAGTAAATGACAGACTACTGTCATTTAGATATTCTAAATATTTTACAAATACTGAACTCTTTTTGAGAAGATCAGTGTTTGGAAGATAAACACGGTGTGTGTTTAATAAAGAGTTCTATAGCTGAAAGTTTCTATTCAGCTAGGTATTGCAATATTTACAAAGTTTTTGCACTTATATTCGTTCATTTAATTTGTTTAATGCTACAATATATGTTATAACTGCTTAATAATCTCTTCCAATCTTATCCGCTTTAAGATATAAAATACGTCTGTAGTCTACCAACTAAACAACGGTACAAACATTAACGGTATAAAAAGAACGCGCAAAACAACGATGATTTTTCTCTGAAACTAGGGCGCGTTAGGATAAAAGCTCGTATCTGGGTACTCAGAGGAGGTCCCTCTATAATATACATAGTTGAGACCCATCAAGATCCGGACATGAGTTGGACAACCCTGGTGTTCCGCTTGTTAGCAAAACATTTTGATGGTGTGGTCAATTTCAAAAAGTATCAACAATTAGGTTGAGCATTAAATGAGTAAAATTATTCCTAATATTGTGTTGCTTATACAGAAAATTTTCGACACACTGGGATATCCCATTTAAAAAGAAAACATCTTGTTGACCAAATTTTATTTCACTTAATTTAGATCACCCCATGTATATGATTTCCCAAAAACGCAAGGTGAACTGAAAATATTTTTGTAGACGAAACACAATAACTTTTTTGCTCTCTTGAAGCTCGCAGTACTTTGCTCTCAGCGTTTTTTATTGCCAAAGCGATGTTGTCGAGATACACTTTTTCTTATTAAAATAATAAAAATATTGTGTGCACAAGAAAAGTAATGTTATTGCAGAATTGTTGATCTATATCTACGGCTACGGTAGTTGTTCAAAAAAATCATCTCTGCTGTAGTAAGGGTGCGTGCCATAAATTTGAACTCGTACTCCATTTGTAATAAACTTTAGAAGACTACTAAGTCTGATGAGAAAAACTAAATCACCTTTCAAAGACTAGTGAAAGGAATTAAGGTTAGTGATACAGTTATACACAATGCAACTCCAAAATGTTTAAGCCCATTTGGTGTTAAAAATTATTCACTAGTAGGACAAGTGAATTTGGAAGTGTGAATACTATTCTTCCAACGTCTTTATCGATTAGCTCTTGGTGTATTTCAAAATTTCCAGAATGCAATTTTATATCTTTTATGAACTTGAATAGTTCAGTTTGCTCAAATTGCCATAGCGGTTATAATGGAAAATGATTTTATGTCAATGTCAAATGGAGGGTAGTGTTACCGTATAACAAGAATATCAAAATTTTCAAAATTTTTAGAAGTGCTTTTTTATTTTAAATTATGTCACGTTTCAAGGCAATATCAGAGCTATGTAATGTAGTATCTTTGGCGGCATATTGCTCTGACGACAGCTCCATGCTGATGACTTTAGAAAATGTTACTTCCGAATTGTGGATACCATCCGTAAGAGTTCAAGAAGGTGAAAGTTGGCAATCCGTCCTTAATAAAGAGTTACAAGAAGTATATAATAATCTGAATTTTATTCCTTTTTGTTTTATATTCCGCTTCTTAGATATTTGAAATGGAGTTAGAGTCAACAAAATTGTTAAAAATTTACAAAATTTGGCTACCAGATCATTCAGCAAATTGGATATATCATTGCGTATATTCTTTGAATGTAACACAAGATGTCAAACGAAAATCCAAGAATACTAGAGGAAGGGTATTTTTAATGCAATACAATCTATGATACATTTATAACTATTCTCGTTAAAGTATAGAGGACGTGTTAGGTGGGTAACAGAGCAGGAGCTTATAAAATTATTGTTAAATGGAACACTTAGAACACCGGAGTTACTTATTTATTTTCAAACCTTGAAAGCTCACCACGAATTTCCATATACCCCTAGTATGGACCACATTACTTTGGCACCTGAATATATTATGAAAGGTAAACTTGTCGAAATTAGTCAAGAAGCTTTTGTTAATCCAGGGAGAAATCTTTATGAGCAGTTGATTGACGCCGCTGGATTCAATATAGATTGTAAACTAACGTTGAATTTATTTTGATAATTTAGAAAAAAAAACTGATTCTTTCAGTACAAAAATATTTATATAAAGAATTTATATTTTTCTCATTTCCTGCTGTGTACATGAGTCAAATATCATTTATACGTTTCGTCATGGAGTTAGGTTGGAGTAGAGAAGATGCACCGAATGTATTTAGGTAAAATGGAAACTATTTAATGCAGAATGTCATAGTGATTATTATCGAAATTTATTTAATGTTTACTCTGTCTAGAGCGGCTGATGTAACAGACCGAAACGGTTTGTCATATAGAGAGTTTCTATTTATTTTGGCGGCTATTGACCCATATACAGCTCATGGTGGTGGACCAGCAGAAATTAGATGCAGATATATGTTCAGGTACAAAATAGTACCTATATTCTTCAATAACACCTAATGATCACTTTATATATAAAGGAAGAATATAAGTGAATAGTATGCTTATAGTTGATTAAATAATTTTTTTATAGGTTTTTCGATGTTGATAGAGATGGCATACTTAATTTAAGCGAATTTAGAAACTTTATAGCATACATGCGAAAATCCAAAAGTCTACCGCCAGATCTAATTGAAATTATGAAGGATGCTGACGTCATTTATAAGTATTTATTTTACTGTTTCTTATATTTACCGTAAAGCAGTTTGTGATGATAGATTGACATCATGACAAACAACTCTAAACAAACTGTAAATTTGTATAATATGCAAGTATAAGTGGGCAAATTGTAGATTTTTCATGCGAATAATAGTAAAATAAATTATATCATTCTCGCTAAAAATATAAACTGCAAACCATACAGTTTATGTGTATTAAAAATTTTAGTTTGTTTAGTTAAAAAATCACGTTTTTCGGTATTCTATTCAAGAATATGATTTGTATATATGTATAATACTTAAATTAGATGTCTGTCAACTGTTTGCAAGATTAATACTCCTTCTTTGGATGAAGTTCATACTGAGTCAGTTATAACATATATTACATGTTACAAGGCAAATATTTTTTCTTCTTTCTTTTTTGTGTGGCATCCTCCTAGCTTTTGCAGAGCAACAGCTGCACTTCGGTAGAAACAATGACGCAATATGGTCTTAGGCAACAAAAAAGTTATGTTCCTAACAGCATCAGATTTAATTTTAGAGTTATATAGTTCTTTAACATTTCTCTAGTTCCAACCCCCAACGATAGTTTATACGTTCAGTAACGTAAGGACGGTTCACAAAAGTTGTTCGTTTAGTGCGAGTTTAGTAAAAGAAAATAATAGCACATTCTTCTTTAGGAACGTTTGCAAAAAATTGTTAAAAAATACTGTGTTGCATTTATCAATTTTGCTACCATTTTTAAAGCTCTGGCAAAATGAAACACATTTACTCTAATGTGGGTACTAGACTGATGGGTGTGAGGGCATCGAAGCTGCCGAGAGCCTTGCAAAAATCTTGCATATTCCAGATTTATTGGGCAACAGGCAGTCAAATGCCTGATCAACCCACTAGTAACCCAATATATTTTACCAATTTTGCTTACCTGCTTGTTGTTCTTCTTCTTCTCTGAAGGCAATAGTCGGCGTTTATGTCCCTTGACATTTCGATATGTAACAACTATTCCAGATACTTATGTACATATAGGTATGTATATGTATAAGAGGAAAGAAAACTTTGTTGTACCACCTAATAGTTTTTCTGGGAGTTGTACTAACCATTTTACGTAACTTTTATCCATTCAGCTGGTAACGAATAAAATATCTGTTTTTTTTGTGTAAGTACTACCTCGTCTATTTTTGAGTTTTGCTTCATCAATTTCTTTGGATGTCCTTCATATTCTCTTACATGGTCTAGTTTAATAAGTTATAATATAATACCAGTACCTCTCTTCGAAGTATGGTAGTCCTTTATAAGCAACTTTACAACCTTGTCAGCATGCAAAAACTCCAAGAATAATGAGATATGATAGCAATTTTTCTAGTTTGGACCATATAATACATAGTCTGAAGACTAACCAGATCAATGAATAGTTTTGCCTACTGAAAGATGTCGAAGTGGATTGATTGTTTGGATGAGGTATAAACTATGTTTGGTATTGAGGATGGTGTGATCCACAAATATTAAAGAACTTCCAGAATAGTAATATAAGCGACTTTTAGTCCAGTAGAAAAGAGTAGAACAGGATAACGGACAGTATATTGCAAATAGCAAAGACCTATGAGTTTTTTGTTCAGTTACCATCAGCCATAGCTATATTCGAGTCAGAAGTAACCTGGGACTATCTACTCACTTGCGAAGCTCTAGCAAGGTTCAGTTGCACTATGGACATTATCAAAATCCACGTGGAAGCGCATTAACAATGAAAGACAAAAAGTTTCCTAATACCTAGTACGTTCTCAATTATCACAGCTAAATCTACGCTGAACCTCAACAAAAGACATTTGTCAAACAGAATAAATTTCATTGACCATAGTGAAGAGAGGCAGGGAGTGCCTTAATTAAGCCGCCAGTAGTTGTTTTTATTGATTTTAGCCTTTCTTCGCAGCATTTCTTTCGCCGGCTCTGCAATTTGTATCTAACTCGGAAATTGATACAGATTTTGGCATTTTTCCCAAATAAAATTTCCTGGGGTTACGTTTAGTACAAGACTGGCATATACGAGATATTTTTCATCGACTTGGTAGCGACTGTTTTCCATTTTAGTGACTGATACACAGATTCCATCCTGATTGCGTTTGAAAACTGTTTCAGTAACTCTGTGTAACATGGCACAGAATCGGTTTCCAAAATAAAAGTGTATTCTTGTACGTACACTATACTATATACATATACTAGTCTTAGAGTTCTATCCAAAACCGCTTGGACTTTGTAGAGAGTCAATTCAATCCAAAACTGTGGATTTGAAGATGTGTCAAAGAATTTAATTGATTTATTTCTTTTAGGAATTTAGGATTTTCGTCCATCACTCCATTGACGATCGGTTCGTTTTTAGTAGCAGTAGGAACTCTAAAAATCAGAGGAACATCTCACATATTTAGATCTGTTAAATCTGCCCAGCAATATATTCAAGGAATTCTGTAAGTTTCTAGACGGTTTCTGTAGGTTCATTTACTTAATACAGCTGAGTTTAAAATGGACATTACTTCCGGTAACTATATAACTAAGCTGTGCTCAACACCTAATTTATTCTCAGAAAACGTGAAATTCGACATAGATCTAGTGACACGCAGATTAACAAGAGGACTAGTGATTGTAAGTTCCAAGTCGTAATGATACTAGGGTTCATCACTAGTTTTGCAGTTACCTCAAGATATAGGGCGGATGACAAATTATATGAGTTGGCCGTTCACACCGTTAGATTACAAAAAAGCGCAACGCTCATAAATGTAGAAGAATTATGGAATATGCAAAGTAACAATTGACAATTCTATGCATTTTATATCCTTTAGAGACATTCGTAATTTGTAGCCGCTGTGAGCCAAACGGCTATCTCTATTGTACAAACATCTACGCCAGAACAATATCGAAGAACATCCATAGCTATATTTAATCAAGAATCTGAGTGTAATGAATTGTTGAAAAGTTTGCGGTACTTGCAGCAATTGAACAAATTCAAAACTTACGGAAAAGGAAAGCCCTTATTTTCATGGGGTCGTCTTGATTCTGAGTTGTTTGGTAGGCATTTGATAAATGTCTGCAAGAGTGTAGAAGCAATATTTCAAAGAGAACCTAGACTTCTAGATCTAGTTTCTCCGATTTATGTTATGGGTAAAAATAGTTATCTGTTAGTTTCTATTGTTTGAATCATCAAGTATTCTCGTCTATACAATAGGAGATCTACATGGAAATATCAGTGACCTAATATATTTCGAGAAAGTTTTCTGGAATCTAGGACCATGTCTCAGTCCAAGCAATATGTTATTTTTAGGAGATTTTGTCGATCGAGGAGCTTATGGAATCGAAGTCATCACCTATTTGTTGTGTTACAAAATGCAAACACCTCATAAAGTGTGGCTGCTACGAGGAAACCATGAAATTAGAGACATACAGAAAATGTTTACTTTTCAAACGTGTAAATAATTTTTTAATATTAATTCAGGAGAGTAAGATTTGTTCTTGTAGGGAATGTATAAATAAATTTGGCGATAGATCGGGACTCGACGTTTGGGAAGCTGTGAATCGCGTATTTGATTGCATGCCATTAGCAGGGACAATTGATGGAAAAGTATGTAATTTCATAAATTAAAATGTTACGTTTTATTTTCTCAATTTATAGATATTTTGTGTTCATGGAGGAATACCACCGCCTTGGTTATGCCCTGTTGCTACAGCTATTAACCAAATACCGCTTCCTCTAGATCATCCAGATATACAATCACCACTGGCATGGGAACTAATGTGGAATGATCCTATTAAGTATGATTTGTGTTAATTAATTCTTGTGCTGTACTATACCTTGTTTTTTAATAAGAGGACCTAATCGAAAATAGCCGCCAAAATATGTGTAGGCTTACGATTGGTTTATTGCCGGTCATGTTTACAATAGACTTTAACGACGCCATATTGTAGACACAGCTGATTGAGTAAATATTTCGTAAAATATTTTTCTATTATCTTTTTGTGTTTGTACTACGATTGAACAAGAAAGTCAGCTTTTTTTACTATTTGATGGTAAAAATGGATCCACAGCCTAGTACAAGTGGATTATCAATAGCGCCTCGAAGAACACATGTTACTTTGGGGCGTGGATATTTCTCTGTACAGGAAGAGCAAGTTATACTGAACATGTACAAGAAAATTATTGATAGTAATCCTATAATAAAGAAAACACAGATAACATTGCAAATTGCAAACACTTTAGGTAACATACATAAATTGTTATGAATATGTAGATATGTATATTTATATTTAACAATAATAGTAGGTGTTTCGAAGTCAAGTGTTTTCCGTATTCTTGGTAAATATAAAGCTAAAGGACTAATTTCACCACCATTAAAACGAGTTGGAAGAAAGGCGGTGCTACCTACATTTGACGACACTATTAAATACATGATAAGAAGTTTTCTGAGATTTTCAGTGCTATATACAAATCCTTATGGTACGAAAGAACTTTGCAAAATAAAAAGTATACAATACTGTTAATATACCACCCGCGTATATGTATAACAACCTAATTATACATACCCACACATACACTGTATACTAGATAATGTACCGCCCTGTATATGCACTTAATGTTTACACAGTCCTTTTTATTATTTGTTTAATAACAATGTAATCGCAAAGTCATTAAGTGACGTCACGAATGTCCTTCAACAGCGCCGTTTGTTTATTATTAGTGTCACTTCGGTACGTGCCGTTATTGCGGACGGATGTATCATTGTCCGTGGAGTTCATTTTCCAACAGTATTTTCCGCTGTTGTATTTCTATCTATGCGGCTTTCACATTTAATTTTCTTCTATCTACATATATTATTCCTATGCGAACACGCATCTTTTAATTGCTTTCCATAAGGTTTCAATTTTTGAGTTATTTCTAACTTCAAAATTTCCCGTACAAATGCGTGCAGTCGTTATAGGGTTAGTTGGTATTTTGTTACCAGCTAACCAACTATTCAATATGAATGCTGTTGTGTATATTTTTCTTTAAATATTGTCAACGATTGTTGTAAAGCATTCATGTTGGGTAAGGTCCTTTCGTTTCTTGGGTTGAGTGTTTGGGTGCTGAATGTATGGGATTGCAAATTACTGTCTTCGTGTGCTTGATTCCTTGGCTGACTATATATTCAATGTGAATACTCTATAGTAACTCATTTCCCAAATTTTACACAAGGGAAGTATGCAATAGTGCGAATGCTGTCACTAGAGCTCGTATGGCCGTTGGGTTCTTGCTTCTTGTTTGACATTCGGATTCAGCCGAATGGGTGCTCTAATGGCACAGTTCCAATGACACCAAAATGCCTCTGTATGAGGCCTATCAAACTGTTGTGGGTGCTTGGCGTCCACAAGAGTATCGATGTGGTAGCCCCAATCTTGCGCATATCTCCTTTGTTCTAATTTGGGATCAATGACTGCTGCAATGTATTCATGTTGGGTTATAGTCTTGCATTCTTTATCGTGTCGTTTCTTCCACAACGACACGGATTCTCTTGAGTGTTTATGTTCTGAGTGTGTGAGGGTGATATTGGAGTGCAAGTTATTTTCATCGTGTGTTAGATGAACGAATGTGAGCGATTTGTTGGTGAGTGTGTGAGAGTGATGTTGAAGTGCACGTTATTTTCATCTTGTGCTTGATGACTGTGTGCGATTATCTGGTGAGTGTGTGAGGATGATGTTTGAGTGCAAGTTATTTTCATATTGTGCTTGATGAATGACTGTGTACGATTATTTGGTGAGTATGTGAGGATGATTGTGTTGGAATGTTGTATACTGATTGTGTGAGAGTGATGTTATAGTGAAATTTCACAATATGCGATTAAATGGTTAAAAAACGGTAAAGCTCCAGGAATCGACAAAATTACACCAGAAATTATAGAAAATATGAGCGAAGAAGGAAGACAGCTATTTCTAAATTTGTGAATATATGTCATTATATATCAAACAGAATGTATAGTTTGAATGAATCACTAAAAAAAGCTTGTGATTCCACGGAAAAGGAGATTTCCATCATTCAAACCATACCTGAGTTCAGGGGAAGGATTGGTGTTATGGTTAGATACACAATGATTGTTACTAATTAAGAGATACTTCTTAAAGGTACCCCAACTCGCTTGATTAGATTTGGCTGGTTGACTATTCGAAGTCGTTGTGACACCATAAGGAAGCTGAAATATGCAAAAAAATGGGCTAGCGATGTCATGTTTACGTTTATACTACACATAGCGTAGGTCTTCATTTTATAGTCAAGATATCCAGAAATGGTCACAAAACTATCAAGCAATAGATATGACCACGTGTCAGGTCTGCTTGTCCTTTTCCACAGCTTTTGATAATGATGTCATCGTAGTATTTGCTAACAAACTACTACTTGAGGCATCAACGTTGAAAAGGGCCAAGCAGGTAGCGCTTGTCAAGAAATAGCAATGCAGGATAAAATTGTCTTCAAGACTTAATTAAATCCACGAATAACATTCCTAGGCCGTATGTTATAACATAATATTGTAATTTGTACATTTAACATTTTTTCCAAAATTTGTTACTTGTGGTTTTCTTCGGTACACTGTATCCGATTTCCTCTGCCTCAGGACACTATAGATCAAAAAATTGTATTTATTAATATAGTTTATGTTTAGGAAATCTACAATAACAGATAATATCACTATGGAATTGGCAGCAAACGACGGCTTTGCAACAAATTATCGTCGTGGAACTGCTCACGTTTTCAACGTAGAAGCCTTGGAACGATTTCTTAGTACGAACAATTTTAGTCACATTATTAGAGCACATGAGGTAGCTCAAGCTGGGTTCAGCGTAATAATTCGCTTTTTCTGTTTGAACGTAGTCTTTTATCCATATTTATTTTAGGTACAACAAAAGGCTAAATTACTTACTGTGTTTTCTTCGTCAAAATATTGCGGAGGAGGTAACGAAGCGGCTTGCATTTTAGCGGATCGAGGAAAACTAAGAATACTTCGACTGGAGACCGAGACCTAAATACATTGTCTTTAAAAATTGAATGTGATTGTTTTTGAAATCATTTATTGAAGTATATATATGTACATCAAAACATTGTTTTTTATTTGTTTTATCTTAATTGGTTATGCTAAAAGAGACCATATTCTAATTGTTCACCAACTGACAAGCTGCTTACGAATTTAATATTTTCAGCAATTTCAAAGCAAAGTTTTGCCAATCCTGTTAAGGTAGTTCCATCTTGTTTGTTAAAATTGTACACCATCTGCAACAGAATCTTTTCCTAAATATCAACAGCTTTAAAATATTAAAATACTTATAATCCAAAATTACGAATTAGATAGGATTTTAAGTATATAACAATACTTGCATCTAAATACTCATCGTAGCTAACCCATCCATCCATATCTCTGTCAGTTTCATCAAACTTCTGTTTTCTATATTCGCACGTACTTTCATCGCCTAAACTTTCAAGTACAGCAGAACTGAAATAATTAAATGTAATATCATGACATTATTCAAATGCTTCAAGATATACAAATCGTCAAAGTTCAACATTCCGTTTAAATTCTGATCAAAAAGTAAAAATAAACTATGCAGATTCGATATCGTTAGCTCATTCCAACCAGGAAAACGTTGCATAACTTTCTGCAAGTTGTATTGCCGATTCTTTTCTTCATTTTCTCTACTTTGTCTTCTCTGCTCTAATAGACGGCTGTAAAAAGCTTGTACTAGCTTGTCATACTCTGTTAGTGGACCGTGAGCATCTTGTTCCTCTTTAGGTAGTGGCTCACCTAGTAAGGGTAGCATAATGGTATAAGCATCAAATGGGTATGGGAATTATAGTGACTAGGCTGAAAGATTTAGTAGTTCAAAAGTAGAAATTTAGGATTTTGACAACCATATTCCATTTTGCTAGTAATGAAATTGATCGATTAACGTTCTACTTACCAGTAGAAGAAAAATCTTCTTGCCGATAGAAACATATGGGTTTTCTTTTAATAGGATAATCAAAAAGTCGTTTTAAAATATGACTAATTCTGTTGCCCATGTTTTAAGTATGGAACTGTCAGAAACTAATTGTGAACTTCAACCAACCGTAAACATTAGTGAAGTGTTACTAAGCAATGGAATGGAAAACAATTGTTACAGGGAAATTTTTCTACATTACTCTACGTTCTTTGGAGATGAAGGGTAGGTTATATTCCCATGTTTCTATCTTTAAAATCACACAATAGAAGATATTTTCAAGAAATCTATTTGACATATTTTGTGATTTCCCCACACCAGTGAGGTAATACTATATCTACTACTAGATACAAGAAAAGAGGTACCTATTGTGTGTATTCAGCAGAAGCCTACAGATCACTCTGCTGTGGTCTCTGATGATTTCTGCTACCGTTGCAGCAATTGCTCCAATTACAGAAATGTGTTTTCTTGCCTCTCTCTTCAATTATTGTCTTCAGCTTCTTTTAGCACTACTAATGGGAATTTGTATCGTAATAGATGCATTGCTCAACGGAAATTTTGACGCGGTCATTATTAAATGCAAAACTAAATTTAGCAAATTAAAATTTTTTGTAGCAGATGTTTACAGTCCGGAAAGAAGTGTTAATCTGATACAAAAAGAAGGTTCCAAAGTTAGAATCGTTTATTAATCGAAAGTGACTTGTGTTTTAGTAATTTTTGAAAAAATTGTTATAATTACATCAAAAGGGCACTCGCTCTAGTTCGGAGAATTACAGACCGATCTGCATTCTTTCCGGTTGTGCACAAGTATTTGAAATTCTATTATATGACAGATTATATGCTTGCATCAAATCTCAACTATCTGAATTCCAACATGGGTTTGTTACTAATAGATCTACCACAACTAACTTGGTTGAAGTCACTCAATTTATTAGTGAATCGCTTGACACTAGAGAGCAAGTTGATGTAATTTATACCGATTTTAGCTGGACCGATAGTAAAGCGTTTGACACAATCGATCATTTAATATTTAATACGCAAGTTATCTTCCTTGGGTTTATCTCTTAATAATACCAATTTTTTTCAATCGTATCTTAACAAGAGATTTTGCTACGTGCACTATAATGGTTTTTGGTCTTCTTTCTTTTTGGCTTCAACAGGAGTGCCACAAGGATCTAATCTGGGACCACTCCTGTTCAACATCTTCCTAAATGACCTTCTCAAAACTTTAAACTGTAGAGTTTTAGCCTATGCGGATGACATTAAGATGTATCGTAATATCATTTCGTATCGGATTGCTTAGTTTTAAAGGTGCTATAGTCTCGTATTCCAGAGTTAACAATCCAATTATATTTCACTACCGTGTGTCGCAAACTCCTGTCCCTAGAATCTCTAAATTCGGCGTACTTTTCGACTGAAATTTGTCTTTCACTGAGCATATAACTGAACTATCCTCCTTGGCATCTAGAGCTCTGTCCTTTCTCATCAGATCTTGCAAGCATTTCTCTAATCTGACTGCCCTGAAAGTTCTTTTTTATTCTCTTGTTCGCTCCAGGCTGGAGTATGCATCAGTTGCCAGAGATTTCCTGCACTTATAGCTGCTCTGCCAGTCTAAGAGCTTTAATAAACTGCAATGGGTGGTGCTTTCAAAGAAGGTATTTCTTCTTCGTCTGTGACGTCTTTGCCGAGATGGTTGGCACAGATTTTTGTGATTACGGTATGGTTAGACTTTCTTCTTCCGTAGGTAAGAATGCACCATCAAACAAGAAAGATTTACCCAGAGGGATGCTGTGAGCTGCCCCTCCCTGTCTTTGAGTTCTTTTTTTCAGGTACTCACTCTTATGCCGCAGAATGGCTCCGGTGCCAAGTGGTAATCCAGATCTTCGAGCATAAACATGACGAGTGAGTTCTTCCGTCATCTATATGCCAGAAGCTTTTAATACATATCTATAGCACAATTGAAAACCGCAATAGCGAATAAATGAAATAATATAGGTGCACACCATTAAATCTTTGCCGAAACTCATTAAGGAGGTGATTTCTTGCCATATTAGTCGAGAAAAAATACGAAATATCAAATCGTTTGCTTTATTTACTGACTTTGCAATAATAAAATACATATAAACATTTATTGAAAACATGGATACTTAAGGATTTTACAAACATGGCGTCATTTTTTGTATTGACTACTTTCCTTTGTGTCAAACTGTGGTTGTCATTAATATAAGTCAAAATGTAACGTGTTATGTGCAATTTTATCTTTGACTGTGCATTTTAAAGGAAGATAACATCAATAATGTAAATATTTCAGCAGTACTAACCTTACAACTTCGGGGAATATTAACAATACTCGGTAAGTAATACTATTTTAATATGAAAAACTCGCACAATTTACAGGGTATTTTCATTTAGATAACATTTTGAAAAGAAAATTTGTTTACATTAAGATGAGTTTACCGGTAAAACGAAATTATGTACTGCTATTCGGAAAAGATGTATACCTACTAAGCGGAGCTCGACAGAGGAAGGCTGGGGGCAATATCGGTCAATTAAAATGCAACGAGGATTTAATCAAAGTGAAATCGTTAATGGCAGTTTGGACGGCAAAGTATCCACCCCTCGCAGAAACATGTGGTGGAAATGCAGATCACCATATTCTGTATGATCCGTCAGCACCAGGATGTACAGATGGAACTGCGTTGATGATTGACGATTGGACTTACATGACAAAAATTGATTTCCCTTAAATAAAATAATTATAACAAATTTTGCAGTGTCTTGTCAATGGTGTAGTTGTTGTGGTACTGATAATTCTACAGTGTTTTTGTCAAAAGAAATGGTTATTTTCGTAAATATATTATTGTATTAAATAACATATAAATTTTGTGTTGAAAGTGTTTAAATCGTATGAAAACTTATTCTAGAGAAAACTTTTCAGAATAAAAGTAAATCTAAAAACAAATTCCATGCTCAGTTTTCTTCGAAATGATTTAAGTACGAAAACATTTACACTTCAAAGTGTTTAAACCTTATAATTTTCAAACAGTTTTTGATTTCCAGAATAGTGTTTATGACGGCGGACTGCAGTTTTGTCAATAGCTACTTAGGTTATCTAAATAACAACATTCTTATCCAACATATTGTGGATGAAGCGTGATGAAATGAACAACTCACGTAATAAACATCTATGGTCATCAATCAATGTTTGGATGAAAATTCTGAAGTCAGAGATTTTAAAAGATCATTGAAATGATATTTGTTTGAGTAGGTACTGGTCTGGTGTTATGAGTACCACACTAGTTAGATCTGAACCCTTTAGACTTTTATGTCAGGAGATTTTAAACAAAATGTGGATGTAGTAGACATTGAACTTTGTTACCAATTATTGGACATAATTATCCTTTATTTATTGTAAGCGTTCTTAAGGAATATGGAATTTAACGGTTAAAGTGTGTTAATAGATATATTACTAAAAAAATTAGCAAAAGTTATTATAATTACAAAATTAAAAATACAATATCGTAACTCTTTGTGTTGCTATTCCGTAGTTATCAATTTCTAAAAAGTAGAAAAAATGTAGGTATCTGTTACATACTTATGTCCTACATACCAGTATAGTAGGAGGATATCTTGTTATCTATTTCTACCCTTCTAACGCCCGTTAAAATTGTTGTTTTTGGCTTTTGTACCTTCACTTAATATTAATATTTTCGTATAAAAGTTCTACTAAAGAAATTAAAGTAGAGATATATAAAATATACATAAAACTATATCTTTGCTATACTGTTCTATTATCTATACCAAGGTGACTTGAAAGTGTGCTATCTCATACCGTAATTTTATTGACTTTCTTATGAAATAAGCATTCAAGCACTATTTTACTTTTTACTTTCTCCGTGATGAACTGTAAATTTTGTCTACCAATTGCAAAGATACAGTGCTAGTGTATAATTGCAGTGAGGTGAAGTTCAACTGTACTACTGCAGTGAAGTTGCGTTATTGTTTTTGTCTTCATGGCTAAATGCGGCGAATTCTATTAACACAAGTAAAGCAATTTTGATATACTCTAATTTTTTGATTACTTATTTCAAATATTTGAAAATGTTAATACGTTAATCGTAGAAATGAAATCTCACGCACATACACATATGCATATGTACATACATACATATACATATAAGTGTACATCATCTATTAATCATATCATCTATTTTGTTAGTTATTCTTTGGTAGAACAAAATCATTTTATAAAATGCAGCTGTATTATCAAACTTTGAAACTCAAAAATGGAATAAAATAGTTAAATTCTCTATCTGTGTCATTTAATATTATTGCAATTTATTACAGATATTATTGCAATTTATTACAGATTTATTTAAAATTTTCATTTTGAATTGGTTATGTTTATTTATTCAAAACTCAAGAAGTAATCAGACTTAAGATAGAACAAGTACATAGATTATGTTGTTAAATAGTGTTATTCACAATAATTGTTTGTAAAAGCAATGATTTTATTTTATTTTAATTAGAACATACTGTATATTACGTTAATTGAAAAGCCCTTCTTTAAGAAATAATTATACTTTCATTTTTGTTGTTTATATGATGTTTTGTCATAATCTATTGGAAAAAAATTGTTCTTCGTTTAAGAAATTTGAAATTTTTAAAGTTTTTATCTGTTTTACTCTGTATTGTACCAAAGTTTATCGTACATACATTGTATATATGTAGTCTGTTTACCACAACAGATGAGGCAGTCATGACCAGTGAAATGAGAAAAAGCTACCTATACAAAACGAAATACCCAAAAATAATTATTCGCACTATTGAAGATATAGGGATTTTTTCTTTGCAAAGGTGCCTGTCCTGTATGAAGTTGCCATATCGTGAGTATGAACTTTACCGTTAACGCGAATTGCCTGTCAACGAGCTATTATGACTTAATACATGTATAACCTATTAGAGAAAAGATTTGGCAATAATGCGTACCGCCACTATGACGTGTATTGATGACGTGCCTCGTTTGATATCCTAAACGGACTATAGCATAATTGTTAACAATAAAAACAACGAATATTTCCATTATGGTAGTTATTATTTCACAAACTGTAATCATAGGAGAGTACATTTGGGAACAATGCATAAGAAATCTTATACCGCTGTTAAAAGTCTGCACTCACTAATTTCACTAATTATACGTGAGCAAAAATTAAAATTTTGGAAAAATATGAAAGAAAATATGGCATAGAAGCCTAGAAAGTGGGAGCCAACTTCATATAGACGGAATTTCAGTTTTTTCAATTATTTGAAGAAATTTACACTATAGAATTAAAGAAGACTAAAATTTAGACAGAATATTGAATAAATCGACTACAATCTGTGGAAGTACTGTAGATTTAAACTGTGATTTAAAAAGAAAGGAGACTGATAAAACTTTTTGTCGAATTACTTCCCCAATTACATGACGTAGAACGTCACAGTTTTTGGAACAATACAGAATAAAGTTAGAACAACATGAAACGAATGTAAATAGCTCAATTTTTCAAGGTTTGACTAGTTATAATCAAAATCTTGTAATTCTGAATTATTTCTCCTAAACAGACCGTTATAAATTCAAGGTTTACTACTGTGTTTTCGAAAACAGTATTGTTGAACAATAATTGAAATACACCATATACATATCTGAAAAACACCATTTTCTTTTTCATTGTTCTTTAAAGTTGTTATTCTTGATAGCATAACAAAACTAATGTATTTTACCCTTTTAATGTCCTTATCATGGTAGATTTTATTGAAAATTTAATTATCATCAACTTTAGTGTTCTTATAGTGACCATCTGGAATCTTTATACCATAAGTTTTTTTTCATATATCTCTGCTTCAGAAAGTAAAACGATTAGAACTATAACAACAAAATAAAAATTGCCGTATCTCAAAATTAATTCGTTTGAACTTATCAAAAATCATTTTTTCGGTAAAGAGAATCGCTGCATGTTAAACTGAAATAAATCAAACGCTCAATATGCTGGTAATAACATCCGGTAAAGGATAAATTAATATATATGTGTAGTCAAAAATCGGAGGATACATATTTCGAATATCTACTCTAAAAGTTTTGTTTTGTTTGTGAACTACTGAATTAGAAGATTGTGATAATTATTAACATATTAACTATAAGTGATTTTACCAGTATCGAGTACACACTTATTTAATCTGGTTTAATTCATTACTGTTAGTCACTTTGATATTGATACAATGTGATAAATATGTCAACCTAAGAATTTCAAAAAAATATCTAAGTCTTGCTTTCTTCTTTTGGTGAATATTGTAATGTACCTACACTATTTCTAAATTTAGATTTTGTGAATATTGCTTTAATTAAGTTTGAAATGAAATTTCAAAGGGTGATAGCCAGTAAAGATTTCGCTGGCTAATCACTAAATGTGTCCATCATTATTAAAAAATGTTCAAATATCATATTCACTTTCTGATTTGAAAAATCATTTCAATAAGTTTAAAATGAGCAAGGTTTGAGTTAAATAGTACAACAAAAGCAAACTTGGCAAAATATCTCAAAATATTTTTTTTATCATCGCTGTACGTCATAACATTGTTTTTAGCATTGCTTTTAGTGTATTTGACTTTGGCAGCTAAGATACACGGGGACAATTAATAGATGAAATAGAAATTTAAAAAAGACATTAGTTAATGATGTCAAACTCCAGTAAGGCGTCTGTCTAGGACATGCTTAGTAGACGCCTACAAGGTTATCCGAACCCTGCCAACAATCTGGAAGAGGTGGGGCGCCGCCTTGCTGAAATATAGAATGGATTGGAACAGAATGACATAACCTCGCTTATTTTGAGTATGAGTCACTGACATTAAAATTTCGCTAACTAAGATTTTCGAATTTTTCCATTTTCCATTGATTTTCACTATCTTTTAATTTGTAAAGGCTAATTTAGTAAGTGATTATCCAAAGCTGTGTATTATAATGGTTGCTAGTGATCGAAGAATTGAATATACCTCTCTATCCCGTCATATACTATTGCTTTCTAAAGAATTTCTTAGTGGTGCGTTAATTTATTGAAGCAGAGTATATTTCACGGTTCGCCAAGTGGAAGCCAACTAAATACTTACATATATGTAAAATTTCTGTTTTCAAAATTATTCCGCAAACTATCCGTTCCCTTGTAGAACATTGGGACAAATTGGAAAAACTCAAAAAGGAGCCAAAAATGTCAATTATTTCATAATATACACAAAAAAAGCCTAGGTAAAATAGGCGCTCATGGTCTATTGTTGGAATCACCCAGCTAACGAGAGTACAATGAAACCAGATCAAGCACTAACCTCGGATCACACGATTTTCCCTTGCACCTAGACTCGTCAGCGAAGCTTGGCATGCTAGATCTGCTGTCGAGGGCATAAGATTTGATACGGCGTATCCAGTCTGGTATTATGTAAGGTAAAAGACAAGAGAGAAGTATTGTGAAATTAAATCTGGCATGCCGAGATTCACTGATGAGTCTAGGTGAAAGACAAAATCACGTGATCCGAGGTTACTGTTTGATCTAGTTTTGTTGTACATTCGTTGGCAGGGTGATTCCAACAGTAGACCATGAGCGACTATTATAGGCAATTTTTGTGTTTATTATTTTGGCATCTCTCGACGTTATGTTACATGTTATAATCTATCGACAAATTGTAACAATTTCAAAGCAAAAAAAGGGAGTTAACTACAAGCAGGATTTTTGATATTAAAAAAAGCTTTTCTGTTGTTTTTAAATTTTGTTTAACCAAAATAGAAAATAGGTTAAATTTGCTAAAATATATAGATCTTAATTCCAATTTGTTATAATTAATTATCATAAGAACTCAGACCTTGAATGTACAGCCCTACTTAGGAAACCCTTAAGTATGTATATTTTCCTAGGGTACTGAATTAATTTCTAATTTTCAAATGATGTATGTAGGTACATAATTTTCGTCGAAAAATATCTTTCACGTGTAATGTAAACTGAAGAAATTCACATTTTTTCTAAAGAGCAACATTTACAAGAAATAGTTTTTGGTTTTCAGATTTTTCATATAATTCGAAGCTTCATTAAATTCGGAAATTCTCCCCATATGAATCAATAACCACATTTACTTTGAAAGATCTAATTCTTTTCATGGGAATCTAGTAAATCACAAAGAGTGTGCTTTTAGTTGATAATGCCAATATAAAAAGAACGATTTATTGTAACTATCAACCTTATTATCTAATAGGGTAGGTATGTAGTTTTTTCTCTTAATTAATTACATGGAAATAGGCAATTTAGTTTTTACTATTTTTAATAAACAAGACGGACACCTCACATTATTAAAAATCGATTAAGAACATTACCAATTACAACTAATTTGACGAGTACACGGTCTGGAAAGGTCACATTCAACACCGAACTTTTAATTAGTCGTAGTCTTAATATGTATGTGCGTATGTGTTCTTGTTTTAATACTAAAACCTACTTGCAGTCTTTCGATCCTTATACAATTTTTTAACCGCAAATTGATACCAGATAACCAATTCTACATAATATGTAACTATTAGAACAACATTGTACTGTGTTGCATTGATGCCTATCTCTATAAAGTAGTCACTAATTTCGTTCTACCAATAAAGCGCAGCGCATAGTTCTTTTATCTTTTTCTATTATTTAAAAAATACTACATATATCGCATAAGAATTTAGCCGCTATAGCATTACAATTCGCGGGCTACACAGTTTCAGATTTTCTCTCGCGTATACTTTTTTAATAGTTACTTACACAACTCTTACATTACTATAAAGTACTATTATATTAATTACTGATACCTGTGCACATTCGATCGGTTGAAAGAGGACTAGAATTTCTAGGAGGTAAGCAAATTCTTTTAGTAACTTGCATAATTATTCTGCGCATACAGCGAATCGTTTTCGAAACAAGTTTTGGAAGGAACAAAAAAATATCAATAAGAATTCCACTATATCGTTAATTCTTTTCTAGGAATTCCTGAAGTATAATTTTAATTCACGTTTAACAATGTTATGTAACTAAATTTTATGTTTGGTATTATTGGCGGTAAATGTACAACGAACACGATATTATTAGAGCATAATACTTTGTAATAGGTTTATTAAGTTGCAACGTTGATATAAATTGCTTGCTATCAAATTTACATTCATGCATTGAATTATAATCTTAGTTATTTTACTCCAGATTTTGTGTATTATAAATTTTTATACCGAGATGTACTCTTGATTGATCGCCGTAAAATTAAATCGCCATGAATGCCTCTAGAATTATAAATATCTCGGAAAAATTAACAACTGGTTCTATTAAATTAAAATATTTTCGTCTTACTTTGCATGTCGTAATTACTTCAAAAGTGTTCTACAATTAAGTACAGTTAAATTCTTTAATATATGTATGTATAGCATGTTACACGAGAAGCCAGTCCTTCTTCTTCCGTCAGTTTTATTAGATGTTAGATTTATTCAAGCTAGTTGCACAGATAAATTAAACTGTTAGAGATAAATCATTCCGTGTAATTTTGTAAAATCGCATGAATGCATAGCAGGCGCTAGCTATCTATTCTGTACGAAAAGGTTCCAAATAGAGATTCATCCGAGCTGAAATGCTGTGAATATCATCTTATTGTACAAATTCATTTGATTGATTAATTACTAACAAGGGGGCTGCTAAAATTGTTTACATGTATCAATATATTTTTATATCTTAACATCTGGCAGAGTCGAGATCAATGATCAAAGGATTTCGGTTTTTAAAACTTGGCTAAATTCTGAAGCCACAATTTATTTCCTTTTTTGTTTTCTGGTAAACACAAAGTCACCTGTCCATAATATATTGTTGTTGTATATAAAATAAAACTCCAAAACGAGTCCTTAAAATATATTGCTGTAGGTACTTGTTTAGACTACTGAACTACAGCTATTGGCGTATGTTTCATTAGATATACTTTGCAGACAAAATACGTTTAACCCTCTTGAATTGGTAAAAGTGTTTGAAGCCTGTAATAAATCAAATATATTAAATGACAGAACTGTCATTTAAAACTGATATCACTCTTATGTTGTTGTTGTCCCTTTTATGGTTGCTTTCTAAAAGAAAAATGTTTTACTACCAACCAACGTAAATGCTTTTACACTGACTACATTCTAGTTGATTTATCCAAAGGATTAATTGTGTGTTTAACAGCGAAGAAAACATTGGAAAGTTTTAAATTCGGTTTAACTGTTACTGTTAGGTTAATTTTAGAAAATACCTTAATTATAGATTCCCTTATTTCACCAAAATGTGTTAATAATGCATATTCATTTAACCTGCTCAGGTTTTGATTATTATAGGAGATTATCTATGATTTTGGTATTAAACTCATTCCTACAGGCAATGTGTTTAATAATCTTAATTTCTCGATCAAATGCAATTTGTGACAATGAAAGACTCTATGTCTCATTGAATTAAATGTGGCTAATCAACGACTAATTTATGATTTATGTGACGAAATTGATTGAAATCCATTGGCAGGATCAATGTTTCAAGTGCTGCTCTTGTATGAAATTTAGTGTTTTATTCTTATATTCTGATTTGGGAATTATAACGGAGTATTATCTGCTCTAGTTATAGCCAGATTGTTACCTTTTATCACCTTTCTATCTATATTATTCATAATATTTTCGTCAATTTTTATCCTGGTTTCATACCGAAATTTGTTATTTACTTCCCTTATTAATTTTTTCAAGCGGTTTTAACTGGCCCACTGGACTACTACCAGAAGCAATGCTGCCAGCAGATTGGATAATAATTTTTCGTTTGTTCAAACATGGAAATTCTGTTCAATTTGAATATCCTGTTTTCCAACCTCTCTCTTAAAAATAATTATATCTTTAACAAAATCCAGGAAAATAATATAGAATATACTGCAATATATACAAATGGTTCACGAAATTCAGAAGGAACAGCAGCTTCATTTGATATTCTTGACATCAATAAAACCAAACAATTTGTTTTGCCTAAGGAAGCTTCAACTTTTTTACAGCAGAAGCATTTGTGGTATACAAATATATTGAATTTGCTATAAAGAACAATTACAGAAGCCTTTAGTAGTCTGCCACAGGAAATCAGTCCTAATTTGTATTGAAAACTTCCACAAAAAATCTTCAGCTATAATCTAGAAAATATATTAACGTTGTTTAGTGGAAGAAAGAGACTGGGCAAGAAATAGTTTTTGTTTGGATTAAAACTCATTGTGAAATTGAACCAAATGAATACGAAGATCAGATGGCTAAACAAGCAATCATAAGGTGTATCAATGCTCCATTACCACTGTTACGTTGGGTAGGTGGTATTAGTAACCAGTAGGGTAGAAAGACATTGGAGGTACACAGAAATGTTTTTTTCTGAAATTGAACCACTGTGTACTCATTTCGTCAACATTGATGACTTGGATAGTAATCGTATCATTTTTTCCGAAAATTGATAACTATCAAAGTCCCATTGCCGTTTAACGAACACTCCTTACTTGGGTTGGAAGTGTTATTTCAATTATTTGGCTTCATTAAAACAGCAAATATTTCATCTTAGCTTTGATTTGCTGCTCTCTTATATGCGGTCAAACTTTAGTATCCTGTATGTTCGCAGTCTTGCTTCCGTGAGAAGGACATCATAGACTCCATGTCGTGAAGAGTTTATTGCCCATTAGGATCCTGTTGCTGTCGTCTGAATAATTTGTGATTTGTCTGAGTAGAATGGAGTAGGAGCCTGTTGGTCAAGGTTAACACCGTAAACCAAAAACATACAGACATTGCTATGATGTCTTAACGCTTCGCTATTCTCCGGTCTTGCTGTTGGTTTGATTAATTTTCGCAATAACGGTAATTTATTTGTTCCGAATAACAAACAACGAAACACATACTATTTTTAGCAATTTATCGTATTTTTAAATCTGATGTCTGATTCCCAAAAGAAGAAAATTTTAAAATGAAAAGCGTTAAGTGGATGCATACATATAATAATCTACAATTTCTTGTTTCTACAATTATCGCCACTAACTGTTTGTCCCAATTACTACTGTAATAAATTTAATCATAATTCGAAATCTCTCTCAACTAAAACTGAATGCATCTTAACCGCATAACAAGTTTGGGTAAATTACTTTGTTACATTTGTACTATAATATTGTCACACATGAACATACAAATCACGAGATACTAACACGAAGAGACGCAATTGACTATTGCCACTATTACTTCAATTGTCGATTCTTCTTAATCAATTGATATGATTGAATATCTGTCTGTCTTACGCAAACGTGTACTACATAGAGACGCGTGTTTCTGCATCTCCTTCTTAAATCGTATTTATTCTCTGTTCCGCTTCTGATATATTTTTATTTCAATTTAATTTTTCAAATATGTACCTAGTCGCAGATAAGCAAATACCTTCAACTGGATGATGCAACTGTGCTTTAATTGGTTAAAATCTTGATCGAAAAAGAAACAAATACAAATGTGATAATTGAAAATATATGTGCATATATAAAGGATGGACCACTTCAATGTGTATGTTGATTCCAGTTGAAGACAATTTGTTTTTATGTCTCACTATACAATATTAATCATCTAGTTCTTGCAGACAACAATGCAACACTTTTATTTTCTTATTTGTGTTATTTGTTGATACTAGCGAATTGGAACACGTGCAAAAACTTACTTACCTATTTTCTCTTTTTATTAATCCATGATTGCATACATTGCTGTCAAAGCTAGTTTTTGCCAAAGTTAAAGAAAGCACATTTCAAAGGAGATTTGTTGTTTTCGGCCATTTGCATGATTTCTATTTTGCAATTTAAATTATTTTGTAAAATAAATGTCTGTAGTCAGCCTGATGTCATTTTGCATAAATGCTTTAATTTGATTGTGCCTTCACTTCGTTTTCTTCAACCACTTTGAATTGTAAGGAGATTTGTGTCTTTCTGGCATTTGCCTAATTTTCATTTTGCAATTTAAGTTTAAGTCTGTCGATTAACTTTAGTGTGAGACCTTACGCTGCCTTCTTCTCAACCTAAACTAACTAGTGACTTTCTTTCAGTATAACTGTTAATTGAAGACTGCCGTAGACTAGCTCTACGAGACCTATACATATAACGCGTCAAATCACTGACCAATGGTTTGGAGAAGAAGGTAGATCTGCTACTATACGGAGCATTGGGAAGCAGAATGGCATTATGTCGTCTTCAGCGACGAATTGCGATTCTGTCTAGGGACGCACGATGGCCGCAGAAGAGTACGACGCTGGCGTGGAGAATGATGCGATATTGGGTTTGCTGTTGAGAGGCATTTACACAGGACTGTTTGAGTAATGGTTTGGGGGGCTATTGCTTATGGTAGCCGATCACCACTTCGATTAATTCGAGTCAGTATGACAGCTACGCGTGATGTTGATGGTAGAGTGGTTTGTAGGACAAACCTCTTTACTACCTGATTTAGACGGCTGTCCACACGACCTTTTTCAGCAATGCACGTCTCCATATTGCTTGTCGAACTATAGATTTTCTCCAAGAAGCAGGCGTTAATATTTTGCCGTGGCCACCTCATTCCCGTATCTCAACTCCGTCGAACATATGTGGGACATCACGGGGACGACACTGCCTATTTTGCATCATTATTATAATTCTCCACAAATTTCGGCGCAGTTAATCAAGAAAATTCAAGTTGCTTGGAACGAGGTGCACAAGCAGATATCGACCATCTCACTTTGTCAATGCCTAGACGTGCACAGGAGTGTACTCAGCTATGGGGTCGCCAAACATATTATTAAGTTGTTTTCGTAGTACAAGTTAACCAAATTTCTTGCAAATGTTACCGTTTCATTTCTGATGTAAAACTATCACACTGCCAAAAAATCAAGTAAATGAATTCTTCTGGGTATAAAACTTCTAATGTCACTGAGTATACTCAAAGATCCACCTTACTGCTCAATCGTACATACATGTATCCCTGTACTATAGCATTTGAAGAATTAGAAGGTTTTCGTCACTAGCTTCGTTTACACGTTATCAAATTTTTAGCTCTTGCAGAAGTGACTTACATATTACACTACTATGACGCAGTCAAAACCTGAAAGCCCTTACTCGGATCGTGGAAGTTTTTGACAAACATAACTTCACATAGTGAGGGCCAAAATTGCTTTTGATTTTAAAACAGTCGCTAGAGAAACCCGGAAGATAGCGAAAGCAATTAGCATAGAAGCTTTCAGTCAAGAGGAACTAAAAGTATTGTACCAAAAGAGAATAAATGAGAGTTACAAGATGGTTCCTCAAGGAAACACAAATATAAACGATGGAGTATTTTGGAGAGTCCACTAAAGCAAACAGCAGTAAATATCGCGGGGAACAAAAAGCAAAGAAGAAAATAAAGCTGGTTTAATGTTTGCAAGGAACATAGGTAAAAATTACAAGAAGCTAGACAGAAGATGTTGCAGACTAATTCATCACAGGATATATTCAACTACAAAGATCAAAAGAAAAGAGCGAAAGATGTTTATAGAAGAACAAACCAAAAGCACTATGAAGCTAAACTTAAAAAAGTAGAAGAAAATTATTATATTAAAAATTTCTATCGAGAAACTAAGACTGCAAGACAAGGAATAAAATCAAGAACGTTATTCTGCAAACACAAGGATGGGAACTTGGTTGGAGATGAGAAAGAAGCGGAAACTGTCTGGAGAAATTATTTTTACAGATGTCATCGAAGTAATGCAGCTGTTTGGAGAAGCAACAGTAACCCAATTTGTTAGAGCCCAACGTATAAGATGGTTGGGACATGTGAAAAGAAGAGAGGGCCACCAAATAGTGAAGAAAATTTTGCTTTTAAGATCTTTAGTAAATAGAAAACAGTGCCGTACGAAAACGAGGTGGTTACAAGCGGTGGAAAAGGATTTACAGGAGAAAGGAATTTTTAATTGGCGAGAGAAAGCAAAGAATAGGGAACAATGCAAACAAATAATCAAGCAAAGGGACTAAAAGCCTGTAAACGCTTATATATGTAGGTATGTATATATAACTCCACATTACACAAGCATTTCGTTCTTGGGTAAATATTATCATTTGGAGTGTTGAATGATTCGCAGTGGCTTACGTAAATATTTTAAAGCTTTTTTCATCTTCAGCAAAGTCACCCTTCAAAACTACTTGTGTCTGTTAGTGGATTAAACGGATGACAATTCAAATAATTGGTTAATAAATGACGAGAAGATATTGATGAATAATTAATAGATGATAATAACATAATTAATAGTTGCGTTGTAACATTTTATAACTTGCTTTTACTTTTATTATTATGTACTAAACCTCGTTACCGTTACAGTAAATTTCATATACAGATTATGAAAATTTGTATACCCTATGCGTCGAAGAAAATATTCCGATATATATATCTTGCTTTTTTTCATTTTTGCTATGTTGCTTACTATTTATCAAAGTAAACATATTTGTTTGATGTACATACAGAAACGGACGACATTAATAGTAAATCTTTAATATAAATTGTAGAATGAAATGTCGGGTCATGCAAATGTATTATTCACAAAGAGGTTCTTGAAGGTGAAGTAACTTTTGCAAACAGTGCAATGGTTATTATTGTTCTAAAAAAAATCGGGAATGTAAATAGACTTACCATTTAATCACAACATTACAGAAACTGCTGTACTAACTAACCTTTGTCTTCTACCTCGATAGTATATTATTCAAAAAGTAGAATATTGTGAGCCTTATAGGTATATCGTTATTTATTTTATATTCCATTTACAATTTGACCAAATTGCATGTATGTATATCTTTATAACAAAATGTTTTATATATCAGGTGTTAATTAATCTAGATGTGATTTGACAAATCAATCATTGCTACAATTGTACTCTCGTACTTTAGAGCTTTGTCTAATAGAATTGTCTTCAAAATTTTGTAATATATACTTAGCAGTCTATGAATCGTTATAAACTAGTTTAGAAACAGAAAAAAGTATTAAGGCCTTTTCAACAAAATCTTTTCCCAAAAATGAAACCTGATATGTGTTAAATTCTATTTTATATATCTTAACATAGCTAAAAAGGCAAGATGTTTTCTAGCGGCGTCAGTATCTGGAAAACTTTGTGTATGATATAGAGTGAACACGTGATTTCTGCTTAGGTAAAATATATAAGCAATAAAAATGTTTTGTTCATTTAATATATTATTAGTTAATGCTTAGATACCTTGACTATCTAGATTATCTCGACAAGACAAATTGGAATTTTTTATATGGGTGTTGTATGTATGTACAATGTCAGATAATTGCAAGCTTATGACGGTATTACACCTGCTGTCATTTTCTAATATTTATTTTAACGTAAATTTGTGTTTTCTCGCTATTATATCGTAATATGCTTGTTGTTTTTGTTATAGTACATACTATAATATGTAACAATGGAGATAACAATATGTCAATGAGAAAATGTGTCAAGTTTTAATGACAGTTCAAACAGTAATATTATTACATCATTACAATGGCAATAACATTAAATTTTAAATATAATAAAACATTTCTTAGTCTTAAGCAAATTTTGTTGGAATTATTTGACTTCTGTAGAATATTTTATTTATAAGGAAGTTATATTATTATAGAAACGACATACACAATTTTTTTAATTTAAAATATAACTTCGAAATTACTTTGCTCTTGCTACTGGAACTCAATCCAAATAATAAGAAATCACCTTCATGATTTGGGTCTTTTTACCGGAATATCAATGGTACTCCTTCACTTATCCCGGAGCAGTGGATTGTAGCAACAGAACTAATCTGGCCATCGCAGCCTCACCAAAGTACAAAGATTAGTATATGTATGCATAACTAGGGTAACAATAACCTGTCCCACAGCAACTGCTCTAGTGGTATTAAACTTTACTCCTGTCCGCATTTTGATGGAGAGCACAGCCAAAGAGGACAACCCGTAGAATGCTAGAAGAATAATTGGTTAGGCATACGCCACTGCTTCCTAAGGGTGATAGAACTAAATGCTCTGAGACGATATGCGAAAAAAGCTTAGCCTTGTGAAAAGATTTTCCACGCGCTTAGCACCAAGAGCCAGTGGGACAAGGACGCCAGATGGAACTGAAATAGGGATATATAGGCCCAGAACCAAATATTTCGAAACTTTGCGAATGTATCCAAGTATTTTCCAAGCAGAAAAATATACGCTATTGAAAGAGCGTCCTGTTCAACCATTGACTGAAGCTACGAAAAGGGAGAGATTATCACAATGTGTGATAAACAGGCAGCTATCAAGGCCCCGAATTCAAATATTATCAACTCTAAAATGGTTTTGGGAGTATCCAGACAAACTAAATAAGTCAAACAAAAGAAATAAGGTACCTCTACTGTGGGTTCCGGGACACACAGGAGTAAATGGAAACGAGATAGTAAACAATCTCGCTAAGAAGGGGCCAGAATATCTTTTGTGGACCAGAACCTTTTCGCAGGATAAGCAGCAGTCTAATGCTCGAGAAGCTTAAAAGTAAATCCCCAAGACATAAAGCAATCTAAAATGCTTCTAGAAACATATAACCAAAAGAGATATTCAGAATGCATTTACCTCCTAATAATATTGGCCTACAGTGTCACTTCTGCTTTGGCTAAGACGTTTTGGAGACAACTTGGAGAAATACTTATAATCTCCTTTAGAAGTGCAGCAGCATTATACAAACTACATTCTACAAATTAACTTTTGTCGCAAAAAGCAACTAATCAGTGTTCAACCAGAAATTGTTTTTGATAATTTTAAAAAACTGTTCAAAAATTTGTTAGGTTCTATGACTGGTTCAGTCTTTGTGTAGCTTTACAGTCAAAATCTTCTTTTTTTTCTACCAAATAATGATTTGTTCTGACCTATCAACATCAGTAACTTTTTGAAATGTCAGGAAATGAAGTTTAAACAAACAATGTCGATGTTGAGAAAGGAGTTTATACATACTTTTACCGCATTACTATTTAAATCTGTCGTCATCCATTAATTAAATTAAAACTTAAACTTACTATACTCCTACTTCATATTCAATAAATACTAAGTGTACCTACTTTACCGTAAAAATAAATTGCAAGTGAAAATCGTTGTTTATACTTTTGTTTTGCAGGAGTTATTTGTTGCTAGTGGGTTTTTTAATTTTAGTATTTTAAGTTATGTCTACAAAAACTGTAATTATTATACCTTACAATATTAATTCTTGATATGGCAACCAAGTTAGTTACTTCACTTGATGAAAAGTTCAACTAATGATCGGACGATCTTTTTGTATCATATTTATTATGTACAACTCTCAACTAATTTGTCTACTTTTATGAAGTCTAACATTATTTTGCATGGCTAAACACATGCAAATAACTGACCACACTTTACTTTGCAAACCTGTATACCTGCGTTCGCTCATTTGGATCAATTTTTTAATCTTCTTATGATTATTTTATTGATTACAGAGTACAGAAGCGTGCACATCTATTCTCGGAACTAATGGGATAGAAGTTGACAGACACGCCCTTCAGCAAGCACCTTATTATGTAGAAGAAACAAATTAAAATCATAATCTGTAGCAAAGAATTGAAGTGGTACATACGGACACTCTCGTCTCTCATCAGTGGAAAGTAGTGTGTTTACTGAAATCGTCAGATTACTTTCTAGATGATGGTAAACAACGACGAATTGGCGGAGGTTTCTTTAACGACAACGAATAATATTAAGATACAAACATACAGATTCGAGCACACTAAGGATTTGCATTCGAGGAAAAGTTCCTTGCGTACGTTAATATGGCGAAGGTTGCCTGCCTTTAGTGGTAAGCATAATATGTAACACAATTACAAAAGCTTTAGATTATATTTTGACATACCTAAATATTTGGCAGTGTTAAGAAGAACGTTCTTAGCTAGGATGCGCTAAATGGTGTAAGTTTTAACACTTTTGCATGCTTGTTTAACTTTTTCATTAATAAGTGCGAAATTTTGTTTTAAATATTATCTAATACAACATAGAGCAGCAGTAATTTAGATAATAATAACATCGCTCCGAATAGATTCTGTGACAATAAACTAAACTTTTTTTCCTAGATAAGGTGTCATTTTTTAGTGCACATAATACATAAACTAAATATATAGCGTTAGGAATCATAAAATTGGCACTTATTACATGTATAAAACAACATAAACAAATTATCATGACTTACTACGAATACGGAATCGAATAATAAATTAGGAGCTAAACGTAACAATACCTCGAAATACATCACCAGCAAACAATTCAGTCAATTATAAATAAGTACGTATGCTATTTTTATAACAGCATGATGTATGTATATAAGTCTGACAATGAATTAATGTCTTCGCATTTCATCAATCATCATTCATTCAAATATTAAAATGTTTTTGTTTATGTTTCTGATAATTAGAGCCGTTTTTATTATTTGTGTTATTTCTTGGTATTAGACATAAAACAATAAGATATTTAAACCCTTCTGATGCTATAGCAAGTCACTGATCTTATCCTAAAATTACGTGGTGCTGGAACGTTTCCTCGACTTATGTACATGTTTTTGCTGGTGATGATTTGTCTTATGTAAAGGACGGCGTCGGTGTACGTCTTTGATAACGGGGGAAGTAGTAGAAATTCAATTACGGTAAGAGAAATGAATCAATAGTTCTATCGATTATTTGCATGTTTGAACCAATGAACCACCAATGAACATTCATATGCCAACTAAACGTGGAACATTAGTCGCAGCTTTTTGCTAAGAATATCCCCAATAGTTTACCAAATAGCTTTATGTATGTACACGTACATAACGTATAAGGACCCGTGTAAGAAAGGAAATATATATTGTCCTAAATTGAAATACAATATTGATTCTTGTCTATCACGCAAGCATTCTGAGAGCAATCTATTTGTGACTTTAAACTACATGATATTCCAAGACTTTTAGTCACTTAAGAAGTAAGAAATGATATATTTAATCTGAAAATGGGTTTAAATCTTGAATGAAATATACTCAGCGACTTAGAAGACGTAATTTGTTCAACTTGATTTTTTGGCATTAAAACGACAATATTTAAAGCAAGCTGTGATAAGAATGTCAACTTTTATCATTGATACGTTGTCGCAAAAAAGACCTCTTACTTTTCTGCGAAGATATTCATGTTCATGTGAGCTGGCTAATATAGAAAAGTTTAGTTATTGCGTTTACAAGTATTAAGCGTTCGAGGACGTCAAAATTATCACCGTGTTAGTGACTTTGACATGAGTTGAATTGTGGCTTTGTGGTCTTTGGACATTTTTCATACCGTCCACGATTAGTGCTTCCATTGACTGCGAACCACTGTCGTCAACGCTTGAACTGGCGCAGAGAACGGCAATATGGAGAAGCAGAATGGCATAATGTCGTCTTCAGCGACGAGTTGCGATTCTGTCTAGGTATGCACGATGGCCGTAGAAGGGTACCACGCCGGTGTGGAAGGCCACGTGGTATTGAGTTTTCTATTGAGAAGCATATACAGAGGACTGTTGGAGTAATGGTTTGGGGGGCTATTGCTTATGGTAGCCGATCACCACTTCGATTTGTTTAAGGCAGTATGACAGCTGCGCGTTATGTTGATGATGTCCTACAAACCACTTTACTACCTTATCTAGATGGCCATCCACACGTCCTTTTTCAGCAAGACAATGAACGTCCCAATATTACTCGTCGAACTATAACTTTCTCCAAGAAGCAGGCGTTATTATTTTGCCGTGGCCACCCCGTTCCCCGGATTTAAAAGCCATCGAACATGTGTGGGATATCATGGGGAGATGACTGTCTACTTTGCACATTTCTCCACAAACTTTGGCGCTGTTAATCAACAAAGTTCAAGTTGCTTGGAACGAGCGGCAACAAGCAAATATCGACCATCCTATTTTGTAGATGACTAGACGTGTACAGGAGTGTACTCAGCTACGGGGCTGTCAAACTTATTCATTTTTTTCGTGTTACATATGTTAATATAATTTCTTGCAAATGTTATCGTTTCATTTCTCATGTAAAACTATCACATTTCCAAAAACTTAAGTTAAACAAATTATTTTTTCGGGTTATAACACTACTAATGTCACTGAGTATAGTTAAGATCGTTGAACTTCTTTTGTGTACACCAATGAAACTCAAACGAATAGCTTGATCCAAAAAAAAACACTGTTTCTTTCTTTTTGCTTGTTTCAATCAGATTATAAATTTTATGTCTTTAAAGATTCCAATCCAGAGTTTCTAGGTTTTTCAGGCAGTTCCAAGCTAGCTTTGAGGTTATCTGATAGGCTGCTAGTGTTTATAGGGCCACCGGGCTGTCCGATAGGATATGAATGAGCTGACCCTTTTATTGTTTTTCCAATACCCTGTCACAACTGAGGATAAGTTTATATATTGTTTTCCATCAGGCTACACTCTGCCTCGTCTCCTTGTCCGGTTCTGATTCTAACAATGTAACCCGCACATTTCTATCAGCTTCAAATATGTGCTATCTTGCTAGGCAATCAAACGTCTTAATATCATCACACCTTCAGGTTCATACTGGAGATTATCTGACTGGAAAATAGTATATTAATTCAGAAAACGTTGTCCTCTTAAACAACCAATTTTGGAACAGGTACCTACACCCTCTGGACTTACTTGTTACCCAAACACACACATTTTTAGAAAAGCGTTCACTATGCAATTGTTGGATGTATTCTTTTTCCTGAAAAACTTTCTCATCGGTAAATGCAGCTTTATTTCAGAAAGCGCTATGTTCATATATTGCAAACATATCCAACATTGACGTTTCTATTTGCTTTAGTAAGAAATACTTTTCTTACAGTTCTAATTGATCCTGAAAAGTTTTAAACTTCTCGAAGTGTAGGTACCTACTTATAGTAAGAAGCAGTTTCACAACACGATTTACTAAAAAGCAAGAGAAGCAGGTCTCTTGCTTGTTCTATAGTATGAAAGTGGTTCTTAATTTTTGAAGTACAACTACAATTTACGTGTAAATCTCTTGTAATACACAATCATGATCACCCTTCTTTCAACTTAAAAATAATTCTTACATATTCTATTTCAATTAAATGATTAGGCATTTGGAACACTGCTAGTACCAATGACCCAAATAGCAAAAGTCTAAAACTTGTCAAATGACAGCAAACTGCTATCAATTCATTCGTAACTCTTTGTTTCTGCTGAATCTGCACATTATCTCCACTATACTCGTCATATTTTCTTTATTTAATTTAATACATATTGCTATTCTTTTTTACCGGACGTAGCCGGTCTAAAGACCGAACAAGAGGACCGTCAGAACCGCCCCACATTTCTCCACCTGGAATCGCCATGGCATAACTTCAGTTGGGGTTCGGGCTGTCTTTTCTTATTTTTTTGCCGAGTTTTCCCTACGTCCCCCATCCACCAGGTGATTAGGGGTGCGGGTTGGCACTAGACATCAACATTGCCGGTTCCAGAGTTCCAGAGAGCTTCACGATAGCTGTTGCTATGGTGTCTATCACTCTCCAATTCTCCCTGCTGGTTAGCATGATATTTATTTATTATTGTATCCGGTGTCAGTGGGCCGGTCAATCTATAGGCTGTTTCCCTGTGATCCCTCCATCTGTCACACTCAAAAATGGTCTGTAACCGTGTCTGTTGCTCCACAATATATACATTCGTCTGACCCCCACCGTTTTGCATAATATCTATAGCAACCATCGGCAGCGAGAACCTGAGTCAGGTATAGTTGACTTCTCGATGACTACAATTCATCCACTCTTCAATATTTTCATCAATCGTCTAGTCCACTGGGTCTTTACTGTTTCCCTTTCCCATCTTTTCTGCCAGTCTTTTAGGGTGCTATTGCTATTTAATATATGCAGTTTTGTTAATAAATAATATAGGCAACAAAATTATATGATTTAATCATTTGTTATTTCTAAAATGAAACACAATTTCAAGAGTAGATACTTAATTTAGAATTTATATAAGAACGTAGGTATTTACATCCAAAAAATTATTTATGTCAGCCTAATATAGTTTTATTTTTGCAGCATATCTTGTATGTTTCACATTCGGCATAATGGTTGGATGGTGTTCACCAATGTACCCCAATTTATTACTGAAGGAATCAGAAATTCCAGTAGATATGGATGCCACTGCAATGATAGCGGGTTTTTTAATGATCGGTAACATGTTTGGAACGTTACCAGCTCACTTTGTACCTTTCGGTACAAAATACGGTATCCTAGCTGGTCTAATCTTAATGATGATTAGTTGGTTTGTGATGTGGCAAGCAGGCAATATATACTGCATATTAGTAAGTCGATTCTTAATTGGATTTGGAAACAGTTTTGGGACACATCATGGAAAAGAATACATTAAACAAATGTCCGAAAAACCTCTTAGAGATAATTTAGTTAAATCAGTACAAATATACATAGGCATTGGTATACTAGTAGGTTATTGTTTTGGACCTTACGTAGATTTTAGAACATATTCTGTGATAGCATTAATTGTTACAACTGTGATATGCGTATATTCGCTGTTTTTACCCCACTCTCCTGTTGAACTAATACGATATGATAACATATCTAAAGCTGAAACAGTATTAGCTTACTTAAAACCTGGAGTTGATATTGATAGGGAAATTAAAGAAATTAAATCAAACCTACATGATCAAAACTTAGATCTTGGTTTAGATATTATTCGAAATAAAACTTTGAGTTGTAACTTTACAATCTTGATGTTTCTAATATTCTTTCAGCAATTATGCGGCGCTCCAAGTACGTTAATATACTGTATGTTGATATTGCAGAAATTATCGTATCCAAATCCAGAAATTTTAGCCATCATTTACGTTATATTGTTTATATTAGGAAATGCTATTGGGAGTTTTTATTTACATCAGTATAACATAAAATATTGCTTATTACTTTCGAGTTTATTCAGTTCTCTAGTCCTAGTACTTAATACCTTAATTCTATATTTCGATTTTTATGATGTATGGTTCTATACACCATACATCCTACTTTCTTTGTACATATTTTTTCATAGCTTAGGTTTAGGTCCATTGCCTTTCCTTTTAACTCCTAAAATCTTTCCAAAGACTAATTTTGTTAGTCACGTTCAAACGATATTTTATTCCATCTGGGCTATTGTAGTCACTAAAACGTTCCAAGTTCTATTCACAAGACACCCCCTCTACATTTCATTTTTAATGTTTAGTATTGCTGGAGTACTAGGTACATTCTTTATATTGATCTTTATTCCTAGTGACCTATCACGATTAACTGAAAATAAACGTAGCAAAAATAATCAAAGTAGTATTATATAGCAAATTGTTAAAAATATTCTCCTCTTAAATAAATCTTTATTTATTATATATTGTTTTATTCCATTTAAAATAAAAAAAAATAGAAAACAGTCATATAGTTAAGTCGTAAACTTACACTAATTTCATTCTTATTAACGTTCTTTCAGCTACCATTTTAAAATACACAATTATCTTCAAAAATGAATGCCATCCCCTAATTATAAAACAAATCCGAAGACGTCAAAAGGTAAGAATAGTACAGCTTAAGGAACAAATGTTTCAGTTTATGATGACTAATCCTGAATCAGGAAAACAGGGCGGGTCCCACAGCAACTCAACAAATCCTATGTCATAATTTATTAGATTATTTATCTTGTCTTAGCTTTTGTTACCCTTCAACTATGGATTTACATTTTATGAAATTTAAAACATTCTGCACTGCTGTCAGTAAATTGGTAAACACTTTGGTTGGGTTATTAACCATTTTCTTCTAATCTATGGACGATCTATGGCTTATCTGGAAGAACTGAATTGAGTTTGTTTCGCGTTTCAAGTGCTGCAAGCTAACTATATATAGTCACGATTTCTACAAGATATTAAGCCAGCAATAATTCTGAAGAATATGCAACATATATCTGTTCAATAATCTCGTTAATTCCATATTGAGTTAAATAAATCTGCGCTATACTGTTATACGTCTATGTAGTTCTGTTTGTGACGATTCAATTATAATGCGTATTTTTTGAAAACGTACCTTTGATATTGCACGCAAAAATTATCCAAGGGTCAGAAATGTTCTCTTAATCGAAATGCGTAAGATGATAAATTAAGCAGATTTAATCATTTTGTTTTCGATTTTGGAAGTAAAAAACAATCGACCCAGTAGTATCTATTCAAGTATTCGAAAATTTGTCAAAATTGGTATTATTTGCAGTTTATTGATTGATTGATATTCTCCTCACCAGATTTGGAATGAAAAATACTTGGACTGTTTCTGATCGGCACAAAAATGAAATTGCTCAGTTTCGTTGTATATGTTCTTATTCATTTTGTTTCCGTTTTTATAAACCAACGTTAAATAACTATTAGTACTGTTTAAATTCTCAATGCTTGATTGATTGATGATTGATTAATACCGTTCATTATAAAGATTAGGTCTCCTAAGTAGAAATCACTACAAATTGGCATCAAGTTTCTTATTTCTAATAGGTTCAGAGAGTTAAAATTCAATTGTCTTTAAATAGCACTACAGACTATTAAAACTTGATCGTTTTGAAATACATGGAATCATTTAATTTTTGCGCAGTAAGACATAGCAATGCTAAACATTCTTATTAGTAACTGTCATTATAACCTTTCAAGACTGGCTTTGTTGTGTCCATGTAAGTGGAAAATAAAAATTATTTGCATAAGAATAACTTAAATTTATTTTATATTTATAGGGATGTAACAAGATTGTTCGAATAAGTTGCGACGTGTTCAACAAGAGATACCTTGACATCCTTTAATTTAATACATGTCTTTATATACAGTGTTGCAGTAAACTCGAAACAATCAGTGACTAATATACTCAAAAAATCAGAGTCAGCTTAATATACTGAAATGGTATGCACTCATGTTATTTAGTAGTTTAACCAAAACATTAGTGTGTTTACAGCTTAAGATTTTGTGATTTAATTCTTTGTGTAAAGAAATTGTAAACAAGCAATTATACTAGGACTAAAATGATAAAACTAAACTAAGGAAGCGTAGTTCGACACGGATCTTGATGAGTCTCAACTATGTTATAGAGACTATCCAGGTACGAGCTTTTATCCTAACACGCTCTAGTTTCTGAAAAACATCAACGTTGTTGTGCACGTTCTTTTTATACCGTTAATGGCGGTTTCCGTACAAGCAAGCGTGCGTAGTGTTGTTGACTGGATCTACGCCTGCCACCCCGGTGGATGGCAAAATCCATCGGTGGCAATCAAACGCGAGCCACCAGGGTGGTAGGCGTAGATCCAATACACAGCGCCACGTACGCTTGCTTATACGGAGACCTAACATTAACGGTATAAAAAGAATACGCACAACCACGTTGATTTTTCTCAGAAACTAGAGCGCGGTACAATAAAAGTGCGTACCTGGGTACCGGGGGAGGCCCCTCTATAACATAGTTGACACCCATCAAGATCCGAGTCGGACAACCCTGGTGTTCCTCTTGTAAGCAATAAGTAGGTACACAAACTTACAGGTAACAACAGCCAAAACGAAACTATTCAAAATAAAACAAAACCCACCAACAGAAGGAAGTGTGTTAGATTGTTGATTAATAATAAATGACAATCGAGCAATCTCAAATCTCTACAAATTTAATTGAAGGACAACGTTATATAATTAAAAGTAAATATTCTGAAAATTAAATAAAATTCATTAGCTGAAGGGAGACCTAGTAGTTAAATTTATTCACAAATAAAGGCAGATATTGCAATGTATACTTTATATATAATGTTTTGTAATTAAAAACAATTTATTATTGTATTATTTTTTCTTACTTTTTTTGGTAGATGTATTTTAGTTTCATTACAACCAACATACATTTAGGCAACTTACATTACAAGAACTTTTCGTTTTTATAAATACTGTAAGAGTGCGTTGCTAGTTTGCGCTTTTATTTATTTCTTTTCTTGTATAAAACATAATTTTTATTTCTTTGCCAAAATTATTGCTAAAAAATTTAACTCTAAAGGTATAAGTCTATGCTTTCAGAGAACGAATTAAAGAACTTTTGATTATTATAATGCAGTAATTTTAATTATAATATCTACTTTCTTGTATTTGCTAGTTTGTTTTAACGTTTCATTATTTACGATGATTGTTTTGTTTGCTATATCAACTTCTTTTCATTCGTCCATAGACACTAATGTTTTAAAGATATTTTTTGGTTGATTGTATTATTTTAATCGAGCAGTCGTCATAGAGTAGGTACTTCATAAAAGCAAGTTTAGGTAATTACGTAATTTGGATAGAATTCATCCAGATGGATAAAATGCCTTTTTTCATAAGTTTCCTTTCATAAACTCTTCCGTAATATTCTTTTCTAAAATCAAGAATGAAACGGTTTGCTGGCTTTTTCCGTTACTCTAATTTTTGCACCTTATTCTAATTATCATTTTTTTAATGTTTTATATTCTCTAAACAGTTTTGTAAAAATAAAGAATATGGGAAAGAATTTTTTCAAATTACTTTGTTTGGGCTGTTTCTTCTTGGCAATTTTTTTTCCATATTGACCTTTTACCAGCTCTTCAGCAGGTGATGGAATGTGGTTGTGTTTCTATACTAGGAACCGGTTGTTTGATTTTATAAGCTTTGAATTAATTATATTGAAAAAAAATTAAGAAATAACAAAACTTTCGCAGGGAGCGATTCATATTTGTGTTCAAAGAAGTGTTAAAGTAATTGAACAACCTATAATTGTTTTGTGTTTAACAGGAGTGCAAGATTCCAGAGCCACTGATAAAATTACCCTACATTATGTTCCTCGTTCCCTCGTAAGCTAGCATTATAAATTAATTTATAAATTCACTGTAGTTACCAACGTAGAATTTATGCGATAGGCGATTCCTAATTTACGACTACACTTGCACCTGCAGTAATTCGAATTGTCTGAATGCATGCACATGAATTTCTAATTTGTTTTCGGTATCTGTTTATGGAATCTGTATTACACGAGGACGTAATTGTTTTACGAGTTAGGACACGCAATTTTCAGCAAGCTATTCATCTGCTTCTCAAGGACGATCTATAATTGATTTACTAACGCAAGAAACTCAAAATAAGGTTGTATGCTTTTGCTAATTATGTATAATGACCGCACGAGTGCTTAATGATTAATGATTCTGCAAAACAGTCAGGCTACAAACGCAGAATATGTAACGATTGGGAAGTACGATTACAGGAACAGTTTAAATTATTTTGTTTTAATTGTCTAAATACGTATTTCTCATCAGTTGTCTCACAATGCACTTAATAAAGAGGTTTACATTAATACTAATTTCTTAATTTACTTTTAAGGCAGATCTGTACCTACGTTATGTTATTCATGTTTCCGATTTAACACACTATACCAAATAATAATGCGTATGGCTGATTCATTTTTGATCCTCACCATTGCGATCTCGCTTATTATTGAAGATAGACGGTAGGTTTAAATTTGGCAAAATTGCTAAACTTTGTGGTGATTATGATCCCGAAAAGAAAGCAGACTTAGTACAAATGACGTTTGAGATTTTTCAAAAAAACTGAAAAATCTCATTTTCTTATTTTGCTTGTAGCACTTTTATTTGGCCTTGCAGGGAAAAACTAGACACATTCTCAAGGCCACTTTTGCTCCTTTAACTAATGGTGTACTTAAAATTTTTATACGCCGTTTCGTTTTCTTTGGATCATCATCTTGTTATTTCTTATGGGCGCCGTATTGGATTTTGACCCAGTTAGAAAGATTTTCTTTTTCTGATTTCAACCATGTGTCATATGTTTAAAACAAAATTTGATATTGTGTGTTAATTGACGAAGAATCTAAATTGAGATTAAATAACGTAGGTAGCTATGAAATCTCGAACTGTCAATCGGTCAATGAGTATCGCGAAAATGAAAATCGATGTTAAATAAGGTAGTCATGGAATTTTGAACTGAACTTGCATTAGTAACGGAAAAATGCCGTGAGAAGAGAGGCAAAGAGAAACAAGATATGTGAATTATTTTTTAGTCAACGAACTAAAATACAACAGTAGCCAGTACAAGATATTTGGAATTTTACCCAAATGTATTTCGATTAGACATTCCACCACAATAATAATAATCATTCATCCCCAACAACTTGCGCCAATTACAGGGGCCATCGGCTAGCCATGAGTTATTATTATGCCTGCGGTTGTAGACCGACTTAAGATGTTGCCTTTCAGCATTTGCCATGAAATCTGGGAAACTACAGAAAACTAAATTCAGAAATAACATACCGGGGTTTGAACCTAGTACCGCCGGACTGGGAAGCGGGCACACTAGGTACCCCGCTACTAACCGGTCAGTTAGTAAATTTTGATTCATGATTGTATTCAAAAAAATCTTTGTAGCTTTCTAATTTTTCCAGTAACCAATTACAATATTCCATTTGTCTTAAGTTATCACCAGGTAGTAAACTATGACTAACATGGACTTTGTACGCTTTCAGCTTATTTCAACGCAGTTCTCCACGATCCATATTCGACTAAATTTCTGATCTAGAAAAATGGTAAGTATGATATGTTTGTAGTCTCGCTATTGTTGTCTTTCGGTTGGGATTGATAAGGAATACATAACATTATCTCGTTTCTCTTCATTGGTAAACGCCATTTTTGCGTCACTAACGCAACGATAATTGACAGTTCGTAATTCCATGACATGGCATGTTCCTTATTTAACATCGACTTTCATTTACGCGATATTCAATGTTAAGTGAGTGACAGCTCCAAATTTCATAGCTACCTACCTTTTTTAATCTCAAATCAGATTCTTCTTTCGTTGTTTTCAACATATGATACATGGTTGAAATCAGAAAAAGAAAACCGTTCTAGTTGCGTCAAAATCCAATATGGCGCCCATAAGAAATAACAAAGTTGATGATGATCCAAAGAAAACGAAACGTCGTATAAACATTTTGAATACACCATAAGATAGAAGAGCAAAAGTGGCCTTGAGAATGTGTCTTTAGTTTCCCTCTCCAAGACCCAATCAAAGTGCTACAAGCAAAATAAGAAAATGAGATTTTTCAGTTTTTTTCAAATAACTCGAACGTCATTTGTTCTAAATCTACTTTCTTTTCGGGATCATAATAACCACAAAATTTAGCAACTTTGCCAAATTTAAACCTACCGTCTATCTTCAATAATAAGCGAGATCGCAATGGTGAGGCTCGAAAATGAATCAGCCTGTATACGAAATAGATTGCTTTGACTGACTGACTGGCTTACATTGCTCTACCACCCTCATGGCTTTTCGTCGAGTCTCGAGATTTTTTATACATATAAGTCTTTCTTACTCTGAAGTCTATTCTGCTCAGTTAAAGCTATTCATATAAAAATAATTCATCTATACACTAGAAAATACATCCCTTTCTACTTCTAATTCTTTTAGATACGTAAAAATGTCAGGATTAAATTCACCGCAATTTTTGCTACTCGTTGTTTATAACTCTGTACAAGAATTAAGGAGTAAGGATTCGATGCGATTAGCTTGAATTCCAACATTTTTTTAAACAGAATTACATTTTCCATATTCTAGGTGCATGTATCTTTGATTCAGAAACTTAATCATGGACTGCCTGCTCCCAGTTAAAGCTTCGCCCAAAAATATGAGACTGGGTTTGCCAAGAAAAACACTCTCATTTACCTGAACCAGTTTGTCGCTTTGTGACCACTCAAGGTAAATCTCTGCTGCTCTCTGCAACAAAAGGGATATTTCCACAATCCTGTCTTTATTTATTAATCATTGCCTTCTGAGATGAGATTGACAAGATGGATAGCGATAAATATCGATTCTATTTTAAATGCAGCAAAACCACATAGCTCTTTATGCGCTATTACATGGCAGTTAGCCGACGAAGATGCTTAAAACCGGCTGATGGCACAGTCATAGCTCCCAGAACGGTATTAAATTTCTTCAGAAATTTGGAAATCAATTTGGACTGAAAAATTAAAAGTAATCACAAGAAGACCTCATTAGTCGCAATGAAGGCGAGGCTGTTAATGTTTGAGCAATCGACTACTCATCTAAGCCAATCTACTTGATCGTCGAAATGCAAAGGTAATGCTACAGTTTCCTTCTAATCAGTCATTACCCTCAAAAATATTATCTGAAAAAACTGGAAAAATCATATGTTAATTTGCAAACTTAGCACCGAGACGAAACATTGACTAAGGTTTTAACATGTAGAAAAGGCGACACTGACGCCACAGAAGATCAAGGCCATGTTATCTAGGATGGATATAGTGCTTGGTACCCTTCTTGTTTGCTTGTTAACACTATTTTCCTATCAAGTTACGCTAACAATTATATCTGACTTGGAAATCGAGAGGTAGTCAAACTTTTTATTAGAGTTAATAGCCAATTAAATATTTTCAGAAAATATAGTTACACAAACTTTACAAAGCACATAAATATAAAAAATAGACTAAATTTAAAACAAAAAGCTACGCAAGATTACTAGGAAGAAATAGTACAAAAGTAATAACGGACAATATGGATACAATTCTAAACATTTTCAATATACAAATCAGACGATAAGTAGTGATTACCTTGCTATGAGGGGATCGACGCCAGTCACTAAACTCTATATAAGATATTTAGAATTCATATTTGTTTAGTCATTTTGATAGTGTCCAAAAACAGGTGAGGCAATAAAACTGATCTAATAATAGTAAATTCTTTGAATTGAGGTGTGATAAATAAACTTCCGTCGTATAAACAGCGAAAGAATATAGAAGCTACTTAAAAGTTATGAAATTCCTAGCAAGTATATAAAAATAATAACGTACATATGTTGCCTATACAGCAAGAGTAGTACAAAATTATAAAACAAATAGAAAATAATATTAAAACTTTTGTTATATTAGGTACATTCAATATATTAATACTCATCCAGGTTGTAAAGAAGAAGAATTAGGTCAAGATTTAATGGAATGCTTTCGGCTAACTGGAAAATCTGAAATTGGGCGTCATTCAAGATTCAGTTACAGATATTGTGCAAATGTTATGATTTGCATGATGATATCTACAACAAGACAACATATGCAAAAAAAAATTAACAGAATTAGAACGAACCCTATTAAACCCTATTAAAATTATAAACTTTGCATATAAAGAAATATTAGAATAACAGAAAAAGAAACAGTTATGAAAAAATCTAACGGAGATCATCACGATTGCTACTGATTTAATAGATGGGAATGATAGATTTAGATGAAGTATCACCTGATAATTAGAATTTAAAGAGCCCCTGTAATATAGGGAGAACGTATCCAAACTTTTTTGTTATAGGAAACTCCAATAATACCGGAAGCTTGGTCTAATCAACTGATTATCTATCATACAACATATTTAGGTACTATTCCTTCCAAAAGTCTATTTGTAGAAATGATTTGAATTTTTTTTATTAAAGGTCATTATATAAATTAAATATTTAATACCAGAATACTAGAACTATGTTAAATGTAATAACAAGTAACTGCTGAATAAATTTCAAAGAAGTACCAAATTTCGAAACATAACAGTTACATATGAATGCGTATGATATAACAATTTTACTATTTTCATTCATTCTTGTTTACTCAGTATTTTTCTTAGTATTTTTTTGTAGGTTCCGAGAAGTTGTTAACCTTTTATTAAGTCTGGAATTTCTTACCGCATTGTAATATATACACTATCATTGTGAAATGTGGCTCCAGAATGTACGACGGTGTCGAACAACAGGTTCGAGTAATAAATAGTAAGAAATAGTTACGAAATGGTAGACATGGAGTCGTGATTTTTATTTTATTGCACAATATTGCATTATTCCTGTATTTACACTTATAATAATATCCTTACCTCCAATATTTTAATAGTGTTGAAATTTCCTGAGAATCTTCGTAGTATTCTAAAGTTTACATACGTTATGTATATGTCTGTTAAACATGATTTCTAAGGAAATATCAATAATACATAAATATACATACAACCTTTCTGTTGCCAAAAAATTAGGACATCTTGCTGCTGATTCATTACTTTGAATATTGAAACACATGTAGTAATAATCTTCTTCTTGTACTATCGAGGACTAAAGTAATAAATCAGACTTCAACTGATATGGCCTTTCGCAGGTCGGTTGGCGGTTGGGCGGTTGTAATTAGAATTAGAGATATGGATACCCAGCAGGTAAATTTCAGGTAGAAAGGTTCGTAAGAAATGTAAAGCGATATATTATAATTTCATTTACAATAGTTCATTTATTCTTTGTATTAAGAAGTAATGCTGACTAGAATTCTTAACTACATTTTGTAAGCACAAGCTGTTTCTTTGGCCTTATTAAGAAACAATTTAAATGAAGTAGCATTTCAAAGAGATTTATATTTTTTAATATTTACCTAATCACAATATAATGAATTTAGTTTTAATTTATTAAAACATAGGTAGGTATAATATTTTAATGTATTTTTCTAACCTTTATCTGCATAAATAACCACAGTTCAGATATTTTTCTACTGTTAGAGCAATTCAAACACTATTGATGATTGAAGATCATTTATTCCAGAACCTTTGTAATTTATTAGGTATTCGTTACGACTTCGTCAGTGGAAGAAATGGACATTTAATTTGTGTCAAATAATTATAATCTATTTTTGCTTTTACTACTATTTCTATTTTTATAATTGGATATTATATTAACTAACTTATTCCGAAATGTGTTTTGTGTATGTGATTCTACTGAATTTGGAAGAATTTACTCTACATTACATATTAATTCGTCTAATGAAATATTATCTATTAAGAATTTTGGGCCTAAAATTATAGTTATAGTACATAACGTTATACATACACATATTATAGTTTGTTTACAATTACGAATGCCAAGGTTATTATAGGTATTTTGGCTATCTTATTGACAATTTACACTAATATTGCAAATTGTAATTATACAAATCAATAAATATTTTATTACATGATACTTATTCAAAACAGTGAGATTAATGTTTGCTGTTTGCCAAATTCGGATTTTTGCAAAATATAATTCTTAATTGAATAGTAATCGCTGCTGGATAATAAGTACGGATCACCGTTCCTCTCAAGATCAATATTGGTGGTGCTTGGTAAAACTAACATGGGATGGACCATCATCATTAAAGGGCAGGGAATTTATAAAAATCTTTTTGATTGAGGACTACATGGGTTTTATTAAAAAGAATTTTAGGTGTTTGACAAAGTTTTTATGAATTATATGTATAATCTCACTTTGGATTTGTTCTTTTTTAATGGAACATCTGTACATCTATTACATGTCCTGCTTAATATCAAATCTCCTCTTCTCTTGAGGAGTACTTAAAAAGTACGTGGTGCTTAGGATAACAATGATATCTTTAACATAGTTTCTTTAAGCAGCTTTGCTTCCGTTGGAATTAATCATAATTGTGCTGTTCATTTATAAATCCTTATTAATTTAATTGAAAGTCGCTATTAAGGTTTCAAGATTCACCAACATCTTCGGAATCACTTTGTATATGATTACTAATTTTCCTTAGAGAAGACCATGTAGTTGTTCAAAATAAGGGGAAATTCACGTTTTTAAGATATTACTGACACAATATGCTAGCACTTACAATGTTTACTAATCTAGTCGCTATTGTTTGTAATATTAATTTTTTTGCGAAGTGAATACCCAACTTGTTGGTACATAACTTAATGTACTAGGTCAAATTTCTTCGAAGATAACAGATCCAACTAAATCACATTATGTCCCAAAATAAACAGACCTTGGCTTTGTTGTGCAATCACATGTGTAGTCTCCTCTGGCCAATAGTGTCCATTATATCGATTATACATTATACAATTACACACATAATATCCATGTCTATAACAAATTTTGTAATGATTAAACCTAAATTTTGACACATTAACATATTTTTAAAATAAAACATGTCGGAGTTTTCTCCAAGGAGTAAATTGCCGTCATTCTAAACTTGGATTACAGATAATAAGCGAATTAGCTATTACTTAGCAACATTATTAAATCAATTCATATTCTTGAAGAGTCATAGGTTAGTTGAAATGTGGACAATGTCAGCAAAATAGAAACAAGTGTTTGAAGTAAACCAATATATAATTTTCTGGCATTGGTATCACTTTTTAGAAACGGAAATCATTACAAGAAGACAAGAGCAAGTTTGCCCAGCATCAACAACACTAAGGAATAATCGGTACATATTTGGGTAATATACTGAGATCTTTTCATCTTCTATTTGTTGGAGCTTTTAGAAAACGAATACTACTAAGAAGTAGCTTGAAGTTGTATTTATATCAATTCAAACTTTCAACATTTGTTAAAAAATCAAACAGGAAATTAAACATTACTAAGTAAAATAAACATAGATATGATCGAAAATAGACATACATTTCCAGACTTTCTTTTCGAGTAGGTACTAACCAATTTTACATTTTCGTAGTACGGAATAAATAAATAAATAGTATATAAATATAAACTTATTTGAGTTAACATCATTACGTTCTGCTGAATAAATATGAACTAGAGATCTGAAGTACCTACATAGTAGATACACACATGTAGTAAAAATGAGTGTCATTAGAAATTAGTACATTTAAAACTAAGTGTTTGGCAAACAAAAATGTGTTGAGTCCGATTACAAACACACTGATAGGTTGGTTATATAAACTTCATTCATTTAAATTGTCGATAATAAATACTGCAATTGCGGTTAGCGTGTGGTTACCTAATTGTCTGTTTCTTCGCTAGTGATTGTAATACTACAAACTTGTGCAACGAAATGTAAGTATCTATTCGGCATAATAGAGTTAGAGTCAATAAAAAGTCTAAAGCTTTGATTTGCATACATTTCAGTCAGACATTAATATTTCTACTAGGCTCTTGCATACCGCAACGAACAATTTGCATCCTCTATTGCATTGATACAAAAGGATTTTAGCATGAATATGTAAATGGACATACTTGTATGTATAGTGCTTTTCAAATTGCAAGAAACTAACTTTTAAATCC
>SMLS01070665.1:0-19538 GCA_004785975.1 Popillia japonica | reverse complement strand
AAACACTTCGCGATAAAATATACGAAGCTAGCGCCTGGTGTTGAAGATCTGCATTGCAGATCTGCCAAGTCTATCTGTTAATGTCCAAAACATGGTATATACAACATATACTGCAGGATTATCTTCTTGATATTCGATCGAATAATAAAGTGTATAGGTACATGAAGTTCTACCAGAACATGGATATGAAATTAATGTTATAAAATGAATTTCAGATCATTACAACTGTCGTGTAATGTAAGCATTTACAAAAAAACAAATCTCTGAAATCGTTGGAAATGTACTCGCTAGATGTTGTATCTATCTAATCACTACAGCTTGTACATCCTACATTTAACGAAAGTCAATAAAGCCAATTTACTACAAAAGAGCAAACCGGCAACCACTGTCAAAAATTATCAGTCCATAACCGACATTCAATCATAAACACACCCTTACCTTTTAATTCAACCCTCTAGAGGCTACCCTATTCAGCGAGAGTACCGTACGCGATAAACGCTATTCCCACAACAAGCTGAAAGGGCTTGAACGGTAAATGTTGTTACGACAGAGAGGCAGGCCAGAAATAGTAAAGTTAGGTGGTATTACTTACTAATAATCTGTTTCATTATTGAAGAATGTATGAATGTTCGTTGTAGTCTGAATGCTTTTATTTATTTATTTACAGATAATTTTTTTGTGGCATTCATTATGGTATTTAAACATTGTTTGCGGAGTTTTTCCCGATGGTTGACAAATAGGAATTGGATCATCTAGTATCTGAAGTGTATCTTGATAAATTATAAGATCAGGCTGGTTAAATGGGAACCCTTATTGCAGTAATAAATAATTCCTTAAATTAATACATTTCGAATTCTTTGATTTGATCTCCTCTTAGGTCGTTCTATTTAGACCATCCATAAAAGTAAATAATATAATTTTCCTTAAAGAATTTTTCCTCCGTATAGTGTACTAATGGCAAGCATGGACATCTCTTCTTGATTTCTTCGTTCAACTTGTCCAATAATGGCGCATGACAGTTATCTTACTTCTACAAAATAGTTATATAATTTAGCAAGCAACCCAAAAAACTATAGCCAACACCGTACCAATCAACTTTACTACCCTTACGTTCTTCGAAGTTAACGCATTGAAGAAAATTCCGTCTTTGCCAAAGCAGTCATCAAATCTATAACTCTATGACATGTATTCCCCACAGATTCTTATTCTAATTTTTCGTGCAAAATCAATACCACAAAATTATCTAAATCGTGTAATTATAGCAAGAATTACTTTATGCACTACGATTAATTGATTTCTCCCGACCATATTGAAGATTATTTCTGCTCACTGCCTCTAAATCCATGACCTGGTATCAACTAGTTTATCAGAGTGCCAATAGTCTTTAAATGAGGAGTTTCGTAATATAATATCATCCTCGTTGGCAATAATCTCTTCATTCTTTCATATAATTCATTACATCTAATATCTGATATCCGTCTCTGTATCTTGGATTTCATACCAATCTTTTGCAATCAGATGGATGTACACTTTGGAAAACTCAATGTTCAATACGGTTGGGTAAGTATGTGCTTGTTTAATTCTCTTGCCTCTTTATATTTGTATAACAAAATAAGTTTGATGGTTTAATTGTTACTACAACGAACAAAGTTAAAAAAATATAAAACTAATATTAGAGATCAATTGCTGTCAAGCACAAAATAGTAATATAAATTTGACAGAATTTCGCTGAATATACTCTTTCTTAGAGAAAATCCTGGAATCATTGTGACTCAAAGTATGTATCATGTGGAAGTCGATAGATTTCTTAGTATTAAGGGAAATTGTTAAAAGCAATGATTTAGTAAATAAAATTTTTTTACATCAATGTGCTTGTTATTCAAATTAATAATTTACTGAAGATACAAAATAAAAAATAAGCATAAACTACAAATATGACCTTTAAGGAATCATAGAAAGAATATACAAAACTCTGATCATCTCAATAGAACATTAGCTGCAAGAAGAACATCTCTGTTTGAAGATACAAGTATTTATGTAGCTATTTGGACCAGAACCAACGCTATATTTATGCACTTTGACAACGCAATACTATCCCTATATGGATAATAATTAATGCGAAAAAAACTTACTAGAAGACCTAATAGAAGAGCTTTTGACAATGTTTAGGATTACGTCACTGCACCAGATAAAGCCAGATCTAAAAGCAAGTTACAACCAGATCATTTGTCGCTCCTTCCATAACTAAACTTACTGAAAAACCAAAATCTTCCTAATCTCAAAATAACTTCAACATATCGATATCGTTACAGTTCCTATAATATTACTATGTACTCTATAGAACTATGTAGAGAAACTATAAAAAAATATTCCTCCTACAATAATGCGAAAAATTCTAGTAAGTAGTTACTGAAATCATCTAGTACTACTTACAAAATTGTAAAAATTATCCAAAGTAACAGCAGAAGAATACATAGATGTAATCTTCAGCATCAACGTTGCTAAAGAAATCTACTTGTTAAAGTAGCTGGCATGCGCATCTGAAGATAGCTCCCATGTTAACGAATGTTTAGAAGTTTATCTTCATAGTAAAGCCATCGTTGACTAAAACCAATGTGTCAGATGTACTATCGAGGGCAAATGTAATGCATCTAACTGCAATGAAACGCGTCTATTGCGGGCTTTCCGTGCCGAGTTGTTATTGGCGTAAACATAACTGGGAAACTGCAATAAGCCGTATAGTCGCAGGCCAAACTCTAGCGAGGATTTAAAAGAATTTAAACCTAGCGAATTGTGAATAGATTGGAAATGAACATGATAATACTGAATTCAGGTAGAATGTAGATAAATTAATAAAAGCAAAAAAAAAAAATTGTGATAAATTAGTCATTATTTTATCGTGCAAAATATTGTTTAACAAATAATTACAAAAATTATAAAATTAGAAACTTTAATATTATTTTCTTAGGATTCGCTTAATATTTTAATTGAAACAACACAAACTATACAATATGTCTTAAAGATATACAATATATGTATATACATTTATACAATTAGTTTTCTTAAGAAGTTTTAATCGTTTCCATAATTACTGCACTTACAGAGATTAAGAATATAAAGGGAGTAATAGTATTATAACATATCACATAACAATTAACACTTCTGAACTAGTTTAATTATAATTTTATAATCAAAAACTAATCAATCCTGAGGTACTTGGAAATTCTTTAATTTTATAAGATAACTAAGAGGTTGGTAATCCATTATATTATAAGTTATATAACTTTAGGCCCAAAATTTTTAGTAGATGATAATATTGCATTAGACGTTTTAATTTGTAATGTAGAACACATACACAAAACATTGTTACACACACAAGTTAGTAAATACAATATCCAATTATAAAAATAGATACAGTAGTAAAAGCAAAAATAGATTATAATTATTTGATACGAATTAAACGTCAATTTGTTCCACTGACGAAGTCGTAACGAATACCTAATAAATTATAAAGGTTCTGGAATAAATGATCTTTAATCGAATTAATAGTGTCTGAATTGACCTAAAAGTAGAAAAATATCTGAACTGTGCTTATCTATGCACATAATGGTTAGAAAAATATATTTAGTAGGTATACCTATGTTTTAATAAATTAAAACTAAATTCATTATTTTTTGATTGCGTAAATATGTATTAAAAGATATAAATTTCTTTAAACTGCTACTTCATTGAAATCGTTTCTTAGTTAGCCATCGGAAACAATTCGTTTTTCTATAAATAGAATCGTGTTATTACATTAAAAAGCATATTATTCAAAGTTTACATGTGTAAAACATACATGTTTTATCCATAATGTATAATAGCAAACAATATTTACTTTTACCAAAGGAACAGCTTGTGCTTACAAAATCTAGTTAAGATTTCTAGTCAGCATTACTTCTTAATATAAAGAGCAAATGCATCTATTGTAAATGAAATTATAATATATCGCTTTACATTTCTTGCGAATCTTTCTACCTGAAATTTATCTGCTAGGTATCCGTCTCTAATTCTAATTACAGCCGCCCAGTGTGAGTAGTTTAATGTGCCGAATACCTACGGAAGGCCGTGGCGTTTGAAGTCTGATTCATTACATTTGCCCTCGATAGTACATAATTAGTCGATTAATGAAACAAATACAATATACAAAAAACTGCGCTACTTCTATGCCTGTTAAAAGAGATTGTGACGTACAAATTAATATTACTGGTATAAATTTTATTACAATTATTAATTATTACTTGACGAAATGAATTTATACATATTTGTATGTGGTTTTCTATTTTTTTTTTTTCGGTGTAATTACTTACTAGTTGAAGCATTTCAATTTCAATTTTAACTCAGAAAGAAAGTTAATGTACAGATTCATATTAGCTTGAAATACATACATACATATGTATGTATGTATGTATGTGTCTGTTTTTACTAAAAGAGGATAAAAGTACCTATTTTCTATTTACAAAGCCTTTTCATTCTCTGATTCTACGTAATATAAAAGTCATTATCATAAATTTCAATAACTTTTTACAGTATGATTTTACAGCAGTATTGCAACTATTGAATGAACAATGAACTAACCTTTTCAATATTTCTAGCTGAGGAGCACACACATCGTCAATCAATCAATGTCTACCGGATAAGAATCTCTTTATGGCCATAATTTGGCCGGTATTTTTCTAAATTTGTGCTTTATAGTGCCTGTTTACAATAAGTTCTGCATGCGATTCATTGATCTCATGGGAATTTTATTTTGATTTTTGATTTAGATATATTTGTTTGTTGAGCATAATGTTTTAGTAAATAAGCCCATACATTTTAGGTAATTATCAAATTAATACACCTCTCAAAAGTGTAAATAATTTTGTTAATAAAAACAAATGTTTAATAATGAAATTGAAATTATCATTCAGTATGCTGATTGATATAATTATCAGAAAAATATATACCTACAACAATGGTTATCAAGATAAACTATAACCACTCACCTTGAATTCAAGCTGTACATATCTATAAGAAACAGAAATTATCACATATTAGTACATACATACATCAATAATAAATACGAAAGAATTGCTGTAAATATACCTTGAATACTTCTAATCCGGGCCCAATCCACTAGTACGAATTATTATCTTTTAAACAAAACACTCAACACCTGCATATTACTAGCGAAAACTGTTTTAAATTAACTATAGCCACATGTACAGCCACACTTTACTAACTACATACATTTTAAACGCGCATAAAATACATATCCGTACTCTTATAGGACCTACCTACTAAGTAAGAAACACTACAGGCATGAAATTATCGTTAGTCATGTCATCTCGTCCTCACTCACTAATACCGTAAAAAGTACCTACGTAGCAGGCGACTAAACGAAAAGTTTTTGCTCGAATAAAATGTTTACAATCTTGACAAGCTTATGTGGATATAATATATTTTTAGTTATACTACATTTTTTTATTGCAGATGTATGATATTTAAGAATATAGACTTTTATACATTTTAAGCAGAAAGATACAATAATAATTGCATTTAAGATATCGCTCAGAATATATGTAGGTATTTATGTTACTATCTGCCAAAAAAACTGCACATGTTTTGTTATTGTTATACAAACAATTTACAATTTTCTAAATAATATAGGATGCCTGTATTTTCCAGGGTTTAGTGTAGGTACAACAAATTATCACTGGTCAACAGGCTTGTTTTCTCTTACACTCTGATGGGTGTACGTTATGGGCTTTTTCATTGTAATTGTGAAAATATTTTCAAAAATTGACTATTACGTCAGGTTTCTGAGATATATTTTTTTTTTACGTACATATATATATTAAATGTACTATATGTCTAAAGATATTTTTTTATTAGTAAGCTAAAAGAAACTATCAAGTTATTAAGTATGCTAACGGGCATGTCTGAACAGGATTTAGCATGTTTGGGTTTCATTTGTACGTCATAGTCGTTAAACCACTACCTTTTTTCTCTAGAACCAATCAAATCAAGGAATTAATAGATCTGTGCATACGTGAGTTTATATAAGACCCTACAGATCCTTTAATAGAAAAATCGTATAACCTTTATTTTAAATTAAAAATTACAAATCAAGACAAGTTGTGGACCCCTCACAATGTTTGTGCACGATGCCTCATAAAATACTTTTACCGCCATTACACATAAAATTAGGTGTGATGAAAAATTTCATCAAAGCATTGGACAAAAAGGGACCAGGATTTCGATACCTAAAACGAAAAATTTTTTAAAGAGGAGATTTTTATAGGACTTCATATTAAACTGTTACAACAGGATCGAAAATTTTACGACCTCTTGAGCGATTTAGGACGGACTGCTTGGGATGCATTTAAAAGTGTGACAAATAATTTCTTAGAAAATAAAAAATCTGAAGATTAGGAGGAGAGTGTTAGTGAACTTCTGAGAAGTTACCATGCTTTAGGCTGTAATATGAGCCTTAAAATACATTTCTTGCATTCGCACCAGAACTTCTTTCCCCCGAATCTTGACGATGTTAGTGAGGAGCATGGGAAAAGATTTCATCAGGATATTTCCACTATAGAAAAACGCTATCAGGGCAAGTGGAATAGCGAGATGTTTACTGACTACTGTTAGACTTTAATTTCGGAATGTTCGTCATCCCAATATAAAAGAAAAGTGAAAAGAACGACTTTCTAAATACGTCCCAAAATAGTATATCCTTAGTTAATGTTAGTATTGTATGATCAATATGAATTTCATTTGTTTATAATATCAGACGTGATAGAAGAAATTTGTTTGTATAATAATTATTAACAATATAAAACAAACTAAGTTTGTATATAATTCATAAAGAAAAATAAAAAAAAAGAAAATTTGTTGTTCTGTGGATTATTAAGTATTACAACTCGAACCATATTTTTGGATATACTTTTAATTGCTGCCTTTTTGCGCAATATCATCGTACATCCCCATGTTCCGATAATAATAAACCCTAACCAGCGTTATTCTGATGTTAGTACCTATGTCTCTTATTTGGCCCATTCATCTGCTTCTTATTATTTCATCATACATTTAATCATAGTATGTACTATTATTCCCCAACCTTCTAAAGATTCAAACACCACCGTTGCCACTGCTAGTTCTTCTATTATTTTATGGGCATGTTCTTTAAGTAATTGTCACATGCAGCATACTCATCTTTCTCCATTCAGGATTTAACATTCTAAATTACATCAGTTTTTAACAAGACCTTCTTACAAGTACTGAAACCAACTTTTGGCTTATAAATGACAGGAAGATGTAAGTAAAGGAACTTCAAAAACTTATTTTGCACTTCTTCAATCAACATTTCCTCTTCTATGATTCCAGAGACACCTCAAGCTTGGAACGTAGAGTCATAAAGTGTGATAATAGCGAAAGAAGAAGAAAAATCCATTGTATTACGCCTGATAAAGCCCTGTATCATGCATGCATCATTGGCAGTTTGACGGATATGCTTAGAAAAGACAACTGTCAAAAGTAACACCGACATCCACAACTGATGGCCTTCTTGGTAGCATCGCACCATCCCCACTGTAATCAAAAGTAATTGGATTCCTCTTTGTAGTGAAGCTAATTATTGTATATTAGTTAAAATTTAATGGTAGACAGTTACTTATACACACAATTGGGCTATTTTCTTTAAGTGTTAGCATCATTTTGTCTAGTTGGTTACAGTATATTTCTGATGTGTCGATGAACCTGGATTCATGAAATGGTAATGAACAAGATAAGTACTAGACCTTCAAACACTCCCCATCAGCTTATACAGCTTATAAATATTACGCTTTGGAGTACGGTTTGGTGATTCATTGTTTTCCGTCCACCGTCCGTACGTTTGCAATTGCCATATTGAATCGATTTCTCATCATAAATGGTTCTTGGATACAAAAATGAAGCAGATTTTTTACGTAAAAGCAACATCGACAAAGCTTCCAAGCTCATGAGAAATCCACTTATCTATCTTCTTCACTTTGCGGATTTGAGCTAAATGAGGTAATATTGTCTGTTTACCAATACCCAACTTTAATGATAATACATAAGCACTTTGAGATGGGTTAGATTCAACGACAACTTTGAGTATACCTCGTTATTGACTTTTGATTTTGGGCGAGCGTGGATTATTTGTGAGGTCAAAATTATCAATGCAAAATTTGGCAAACCGATTTGATATTAGTTAATAACAATGCCGAGAGGTAAACTGCTAACCGAGGATGAAAAAACAAAAAAATAACTTCTAACTAAAAATAAAGAGATTATAAACGGGTGGGGTGTTCCAACCGAGCAATAGCTAAGATTGGGGCAATCCTATCACCTCATCAATAATGTTATAAGTTTAGGTAACTCCTACGAGAGACGTGTACAACAAATTTTATCCACTAGTAAACGCTTTAGATGAGAGAAAAAGGTCTCAAAACCACCCTTAAAGAAGACTCATAAACAAGCAAGGGCGACATTTGCACAAACTCATATGAGCTGGGATAATGAATGGAAGAACGTCATATTTTCCGACGGAAAGTAATTTAATTTGGACGGACCTAATGGCTTTAAATACTTTTGGCACGATTTGCTTAAGAACATTGAAGTTGCCATGAGTAGAAATTTTGGTAGCGGTAGTGCAATGGTTTGGGCGACTTTATGTGTTATTTCGACACGAATAAATTATCTTATATAGAACTTCTAGAAACGGTTCTAATAGATTTTGGTGAACAAATGCCTTTGAAAGACTGGATATTTCAGCAAGACAACGCATTCTTCCAGGCGATCCAAGGAGTGGTGTCAACAAAAGGAAATCAAATTAATGGAATGGCCTGGTCGCTCACCCGACTTGGACCCAATTGAGATTCTCTGGGGAATATTGGCTAGAGAGGTATACCTATGCCAATAATCACCAATACAAAAAACATTAAAGAACTGAAATCTGCGATAACGAGATGTTGGAATGAGATTCCTGCTTCAACATTGACGAACACAATAGACAGTATGAAGAACCGGATTTTTGAAATTGTTTTAAATCAAGGACCCAGCACTCATTAATAAGTTTATCAAAAATTATAATGTTTTTATTTTGTTTAATTCTTTTCTGTAAGTGGACCTATAGAAATTTTGCTGTTGTAACTGATCATTATTATAAATACCTTTCTTTGCAATGTTGCTTTACCTTTAATACATAGTTTGCCGGATATTTTAAGCAAAACACAATATTCTGTTCAATAGTTCATGTGGAACTATAGAAATTTCGCTGAGTGATCTATTAAAAAAAAATTCTTTCCTAATCGATACAATAAATATACTGGAAATCTCATTTGGAATAAAAGCAATAGCTAGACGCACTGAAAAAATAGATTTTAGTTAACTAATGTAAATCTCGACATCCATATTTTGCATACTGAATGTCAAGGTAAGATTTATGTTTTACACTACCACCTTAAGAATTGCTCTGCAATCGTCGCATTAAATCAAGTTATCGTGTAGAGACGCAGGTTGAACATAGCGTAGAAATACTCGCGAGATAAATGGTGACAAATTCTAAATTGTTTTATTTGAGATAGCACGTGCTAACGCTATCACACACGACATTAGAGCTCGCGTCGCTTTTTACATTTTACATCCCGGAGCAGCTGCTAACGATTGCATGGTGCATAATGAAAAAGAAAAATAGCAACACCTTGCCAAGTGGGTAGTGAACTTAGAAGGGTTTATTGCAATTTACTAGTTTTTGTAGTTGCTTCTTTACTATGGAAATGTCGAACTGATATAACGTATCCTGCACGACGTAATCTATTTTAAGAGTTCATATAGATCGTAAATGTTAAATTGCAATTTACTACTAGATGTACTTTTGGAATTTTACGCTTAATTTAAGAAAAATCTTGGTTTATTACCAACAACAACTCATAAAACTTAATGTCTTATTTGTGCAAGCGTTACTGATACTTAAGGTAACTGCACCGACATTATGTATAAGTAAAAGCTTAAGAATATGTTCGGGAATGCACAGATGGTACCTTTGTAATTCCGTCACCCCTTAACATTTGGATCGTTGGATATTTTGCGGTATTTTAATCGAAAGTGCAGCTTTGCTGTTAGAGTAAAAAGTTATGTTGATCAAAAAATGTCGAAGGAATAAAGGAAAAGTTTTCGGATTCCTGATAGTTTCCCCATTGCAATATTAGACAGATCTAACACTATTATTGTCGAATAGAATCACAAGAAAAATTCTAATTAATCTTAAATATCTGAAAACCCTTAATACTACTTAATGACGTCGTATATAAAATTAAATTTTGATGACACTAGAAAAGACCACATCTATATCTCATCCACCATACGAAGAGACAACTCGATGAAAGTCCTTTTGGAAAAGCGGTCGCATGGCTTTGATCTCACTCTACGGTCGCCCTCCTTTTTGACGTAGGATTTTGTGGTTCTGGCATTCTAGTTGACATATAACATGAGTACATATACACTACATGCATACATACGTTCCCTTTCATCGTTTAAATCGTACGAGTATGAAACAACGGCATATCGCCGCGTCATATGTGTGTATAATGCCGTCGGTATGCATGCTCCAGTTGAAATTCCTTGATCCTCGAGCTTTTATCTTCACGCTCTGCGGATTATATAGACCCTATTTAAATTACTTTCGATGGGTGTTTGCGAAGGACAAAAGGTTAATCTTCGTGTAATCGTGTTCGCGTCATGGCGAACATCTTGATAAAATGGGGATTCTTAATTAGAATTAATTGCAATTGTCACATGTATGTGTGTACAATATACGTGGTTAATTCATTTCTTCTTATGTAAACAATTACATGTAAGACAATCTATGTATGTCTATATAATATTGCTCTTAACAAAGCAGAATTTTGAAGATGATGTAACTTTTTAAGAATTCAATGCAAAATCAGAGACAGTAATGGATTTCGGATTTATGCAAACTAGCAACTTTATTTATTTATTTATTTATTGGACATAACAGATAAATCAAATCCAAATAGTACATAACAGTTACTTAAAAGATACACACCTATCTAACCTAAACTATACAATGCGATAAGTACAATATGTAAATAATCAAAATTATTAATATATAACAATAGTGATTCTTACAAAACTAAATAAACTAATCAAATAAATTCTGATTACACCTAGCCTGTGATCGCGGAAGCCCATCCCACAATACACTAAGTATGTATGAATCATACTGAGTTAAAACTTAGATTCCGAATGAACGTCGTAAACGAGCTATAAAGAATGTGATACAGATCAATATCCTTCAAGGTGTTTAATTCGACAAATAATCTGTCCAATGGATTATTTTTACCATATTCAGTTCGATGGAAAGAGACGTAGAACGTTTCTGATGATCGGAAATGAAAAGATGGTACCCAAAGACGTACAGATTCCACCAGCTGTTGGCAGTCAAAACGATTGTGAAGAATCTGGTATCCAAATTTAAGAATGGAGAGTCTACGACGATTTTCTAAGGAGTCCATGTTAAATATTTTGAGCGTTTCGTTATAGCTAAGGACGTCTTTATTAATGTGTAATTTAAATAATAGAAAATTAACTAATTTTCTCTGTACACGCTCAAGTCTATATTAATATGAACGCTATATTAAGGCGACCAAATCACACAGCAATACTCCAGCACAGGTCTAACCATAGAGTTAAACAAACTAATGATGGCAAACACATTGTTAAAATCAGAGCACATACGTTTGATAAATCCGCATAGGTTCATTGAACGGGACACGATCAAGTTAATGTGAGAATGAAATGTAAAGCAGCTATCAAAAATAACTCCCAAATCCTTGACTTCAGTCACTCGACATAATGAGATATCTTCTAACATGTAATTGAATGCCACTGGGGAAGAACTCTTGAAGAAAGAGATAGCTTGACATTTGGATATATTAAGCGAAAGATAGTTATTAGAGCACCACTCAACAAGCCTATTCAGATTATGTTGTAAACTTCATGATATCTTTTGATTATTGTTGAAGATATTGTACAAGAAAGTTTATATGTAGCATAAATACCCTATATACCAATTTAGTATAACAACAATTCTACAACTACAGTCTGTACAACAAGAAAACCGCATCGAATGCTCCTAAACAAGACATCAGAAATACAGCGTAAGATGGTACAAAAAGAACGGGGGGAGGGGGCACTACGACGCTAATGACTGTTCGACAGAGGTTACTTGAATATACATGGCGTAGTACAAAAGTAAAACCCCTGCTGTCTGAAAGACATAACCGACTTCAGTGGGTCTAAGCGAATATTGATCGGGATTGGGGCAATGTCATCTTTACGAACGAGTCATCCTTCTGGGCATGGCTTCCTAGAACGAAAACCCACACAATACGAGGAAGTATAAAAGTTCAACGCAGTGTGAAACATTCCGTAAAGATTCATCTATGGGGTTGTGTAAATTCGGGTGGGTTCGGAACACTATGCATCTTTAGCGGCATACTAACTATCAAAGAATGCTTAAATTGAGATCCCATTGAGAACCCCTAGGCCTTTATGAAGCTGAAGTTGCAAGGAAGTCACTCTTTGACGACCAAACAGTTAGCGGCTAAGGTTAAAAATGTGTAGCATTAGTTTACCACAGCGTATGCCGAGAATCTAGTTGAAAGTATTCCAAATCGGTGCCAGGTTTTAATCAACAATACAGGTAACTGGACTCGATACTAGGTAAGAGCGTCGTAGTCTTCTTCTGTGCTTTTCACTCACACAAACCTTTTCCAGTTATGGAAAAAGTGAATACTGTATGTGGTAGTCAATGGGTTATTTGACAATGTAAGGGAAATACATGTTCCCGATTCTTGAACTGATATTTCGATCAACAGACAGACTCAAACCAACTTTTCGGTATAAATTTTGTGAATTTCCCCTTTTAGACGGAAAATTCTTAAGTTCTCCATGGTATATCTATTGAAGCACCTTTTCATCTGTGAACACCACATTATCCCAGAAATTCGGTGCCTGATTTAGATTGGCGAACTCACTTTCTCTTTTATGTTCATCAGTTGAGAGTAGTTTCAATGTTACTATACTGTTCAGAAGACCTGATCGTCTTAGTCGTCTGCTGAGCGGTGTTATTGACGCAGATAAATTAGCTTTTTATCTGCTTATTTACAGCAGTAAGTTGACTTCTTTGGGGTTCGAACACCAACTCTCCTACGCAATAGTTGCGCAACCTTTCACGGTTTAAATTGAAAACAGTGCTCAGTGTCAATTGCAGCTTGCAATGATCATCCTTCTTCTAGCATGCCAATAGAAAACTTTTCAGCAACTCTTAAAACATGATTTGGCATAGATATTACACTGATAATAATGAGCCCTGACAAATTATAGTAATATTAAGAACTACTCTAGACAAGTCCACAGAAAAGTACTCCAATGTTTGATATAAAACTTATATGAATTACTTTCACGAAGATGCGCAACATTTTAGATACATTTAACAAATATGGTCAATAAAATTATCAAAAGTTTTGTGCGCGTATGAATCAAACCAGAAAGTCTTACTGCGAGTGATCTATAGTATATGTATATAAAGTAATGATAGTTTTCAGTTACTACATAAGCGTCCTTCTACACAAACATTACTCAGTATAGTACAAAAAATGATCTACTTGGATATAAAGGTTGATGATGAGGGCATATTTCACATTGCATGAATCATTGGGCATTTCGTGAATCATCATATCCTATTTGAAAAACTTGAAAACTATGGAAATAGAGGTGTTGCATTGGGCCGGATTAAGTCGTTTCTTGAGGACAGAAAGCATTATGTTAATATGCGTGTTTACAGTAATGGTGGTACTGTTTCTAACGTCGCATCTCCGAAACTAACTAGTAACATACGTAGGTGATCCATAGGGCTCAATTATGGGCTCTTTTTACTTAAGTGATCTCCCTCAAAATATTCATAATGCTTTTATATTTCTTTATGCGGATGATGTTGTTTTGCTAATCGGTGATTGTAGTCATCAGGCTTGACAAGGCTAATAGTGTGTTGGGTGATGTCAAGAAGTGGTTTACGACGAATGGGCTGGTGGTGAATGATGCTAAAAGTTCATACCTGAGATTTCATCCTTATCAATTTCATCCTACCTTGGATTTTTACTTAAATATTTATTTGAATGACGGGGAGTTGACTAGGAGCAACAATGTCAAATTGCTGGGCGTTTGGTTTGACGAATGCTTAAATTGGAATATTGACTGTGGAAATCTGATGTCGAAACTGATGATGTTCTTTTTATGTTATTTGTTTCGCAGCTTGCGCTCTGTGTTGGACTGCCGGCAGCTACTTTCCTTATATAATGCTTATGTCGGAAGTAGATTGCGATATGGTATTAGGTTTTGGGGAATATCCCCCATGTCAGCAAATATTTTCGAGAGTCAGAAAAAAATTATTCGTGTGTTGTTGGGTTTGTTTTGGGGAAAAAACTCGCTGCATTCCATATAAAGTTGTTAGATTTCATGATGCCATAACCTTGTACAAGTCAAATCCTCTCAAGCTTTCAGTTAATTTCCAAAGTAGGTACTTCTGCATTCTTTTTCATTTCTCTGTTCAAAGTTTTTACGATCCACTTAAGGCAATTACAAAATTGACTAGTTAGCAGACTAGTTAGTATACTCAGTAGCCTACGTAGAGATTGTAAGCAACATTTTTTTCAACCGCTGACCCTGTTAGGTATAATTTTCTTGTAGCTGCCCGTGAAAAAGCGATAAGCAATGAGGCTACGACACACAATCTTCAAAACAAATTTAAATTCTGCAAAAACTAAAAGTGTTGGCAAAACTAAAAAACCACATAGGGTGATTGTTCGATTTTAATAAATCAATGGTGGATATTCAAAATCGCCAAACGTAGGAATGCTGTGAACCTAAACCACATATCCAACACAGATATAGAAATGAAAATAGATACCTACAGACCGATATGTAAAGTTCTAGTACAGTGTTACGGACAAACTCAACAATTTTTCAAGCAGAAAACCTGCTCTGAAACAGAAATATTTAAAAATACGTTACCAAGGTGAACAGATATTATTTTCAGACAGCTAAGTTGCATTAAAAGCTATAGGAGCATGTATATATTTCTGAGTCCAAACTACTTTTGGATAGTCTGCTCAGCCTCAAATCTATGATCCAAAGAAGCGCAGTTATATTCATATGGGTGCCAGGCCTGAAGTATTATAATCAAGCTAGATATAGTAATGACAAAGGTATGATGCTTGATGCAAGAACTACAGCATCCAAGAATATCCTAAACTTCTTAAGAAGTTTGGAGATTATTGGGACTTACGGATAGTCCCAATCAATGTCATTGTTGACCTATTATTAGTTATTCGTTAGATGTTGCTCAATTTATACTCATCCTCGAGGGTGAAGTTGTTCATATTTGTATGAAAGGCATGCAGATCAGCCAACTGAAACACTTACAAATCATAAAAGCAATAACGAGATAAGGTATATAACGAGGAGCATAAGACAACAATATCAGTCCTTAGACATCTTCTAAAAAAGCTGACAGCATAATTAGCAATACGTCTACTGAAAACATTTCTACATGACAAGATGGGAAAGACTTCAACGCAAGAAAGAATTTATCGTAACTAGTATTCAATAATTCCTAATTATACTACAAATTCTATAAATATAATCTTGCTGCATGTTTTCAAGAGTTACGACAAGCAACATAGTACGAAAATAGTTTGAAAATATGTATCTTATTTTTTTAGAATATTTATAATATTTTAGCAGCTTTAATAAAACCTCCTCCTATGCAACTCCTTCCTCGTCTCATTAATTTATTTTTAGTAATATGAGCGCCTATTCTACACGAATCTTGTCGCTCTGTGTGTTTTGTTTTTCTTCTTTATCTCTGACAGACATCCCCTTTAAGCAGCCATCTATGCTGTTGTAGTACGTTCACAATCACTACGATGCTCACTCCACCAGAACACAACGGTGGAACTTTAGCCCTTGAAAGGTATCAGATGTCATCCTATTATGCTCTAATTCGACGATCAATGGGAGCTTTATCATTATTTAATACGCGTAAACTTACCTTCGCATGTATACAACAGAAAGACATTGACGTGCAGTAGATGGTATCGGATGTTTTGTATCAGTGAATAGCGTCATTTTCTCTTAAACATCCGCAAACATATATTGTCGAAGAGTCTAGCACGTATAGTATTTACTTATTATAGAAAAGATTTATAAATTCAATTTTTCTTGTTAGTGTTAAACTTGTGCAAGAGTAATCGAACTCATAATGGGATTACATTTCTACACAACAGCATACTTTATTTCAAATAACGCAAATTAAATTTACAACTTTATTACATTCGTTACGTCGTAATTAAAGACCGAGTAAACAACAAAAAAAAAACTACATCGTCGAACTGTCGATCTAAAACGCAACTAGTTTAGATCCACTCAAAGATAACAGTAAAAATGACGCACAAACAATTGCTAGGTAAGTGGTGATGCCCCTATAATTGGTACGGAATACTCTTTTGCAATTTAGATTAGCCGTGTGCCATGTGTATATACCATTGCGACTACTACTGCCTAACTGTTTATTATTTGATAACGTAGGTGGTTCTTTTGTATCGATGTAATTAAGCAAATTCGTTTGAAGAAGGGTTGCTTTTTTTCGGAATAAATTACGAGAATTCTGTGATAAAATGTAGTAAAAACCGTGTACCGTATGGTTTCATTTGTCCCACATTGATCTCAAGTCGATAAAACAATAAAAAATACAGAGGGGTTGAATAGTAATAACGTAGACCTAAGTTAATTAAATTATCTCGAAATTTTAGCAACACTAAGTTTAATTATTAATAACAGAGTAATCTGCATAAAGATAATTATTACCAACACTAAAAATAAACCTAGCACATGCTTCCTGTCAAAAGATTATCTACCGTGAATAGTGGATCGTGTTCAGATGATTATAAATCCGTTTGTGTCTGTTTATCCCCTGGACTCGGGGACAGATCATTGTGCTTATGTATCTAGCGACCGCATGAATAGCAAAAATCTTTCAAAGCCCATCATAAACTCATAACAACAATGGGTCCTTAACAAGAACCAAATGGTAGCTGTCCGTAGACGGTAAGTACGAAATAACAAATTATTGTGAATACTTCATCTCAGAATATATTTACTACTGTGGGAATAATTATAAATTATTTTCTCTTTTTAATATAATGTTTGGGACAATGTTTATTAAGAATTTGATTTAAAGTAGCAATTTATATACTAAAGCCAAATTATTAAAATTTATCTAAACATAATTATAAATCGAAAAAAATTCTCTTACTTTTCTGCGAAGAGATTCATGTTAATGTCCTTCTACAAGTGTTAATGATAACAAAATGTCTAGAGTTGGAAGACGTCAAAATTATCACCATGTTAGTGAATTTGACAGAATTGGAGAGGAGAGTAAATTGTTGCCTGTCGAGGTTTGTTCTATCGCAAAATTGGCGTCGTGTTAATTGTACTGCAATGACGGCAATGCGTGTGTGTCATGTGTGGAGAGAAGAAGATAGAGGAACACGAAGACGACCAACTGGTCAACCGACGCGTACCACAAAGCATCAAGATAGGCGCTTCAGACAACTAGTTCTACGAGACCGTTTCGCTACAACGCATCAAATCGCTAACTAATGGTTTGGAGAAGAAGGTAGACCTATTACTATGCGTACACTATATGGCCGCATTCGAACCTTTGAACTTATTTCATACCGTCCACAATTAGTGCTTTCTTTGATTGCTGACCACTGTTGTCAGCGCTTGAACTGGTTCAGAAAAGGCAGCATTGGAAAGCATAATGGCATAATGTTGTCTTCAGCGACGAATCGCGATTCTGTCTAGGTATGCACGATGGCCGTAGAAGGGTACGACGCCGGCGTGGAGAACGATGCGACATTGGATTTGCTATTGAGAGGCATGTCAGTACAGAGGATTCTTGGAGTAATAGTTTGGGAGGCTATTGCTTATGGTAGTCGATCACCACTTCTGTTTATCCGAGGCAGTATGATAGCCGTGCGTTATGTTGATGATGTCCTACAAACCTATTGACTGCCTTATCTACATAGCCATCCACACGCCCGTTTTCAGCAAGACAATGCACGTCCCCATATTGCTCCTCGAACTATAGACTTTCTCCGAGAAGCAGGCGTTAATGATTTGCCGTGGCCACCTCGTTCCACAGATTTAAACCCATCGAACATGCTCCTCTATAAACTTTGGCGCAGTTAATCAACGAAGTTCACGTTGCTTGGAAGTAGGTGCCACGAGCAGATATCGTACATTTGATTTTGTCGATGCCTATGCCTTGTTTTTTATTAAGAGGACCTAATCGTCCGCCAAAATATAGGCTTACGATTGGTTTGTTGCTGGTCACGTTTACACGGCCCAAATTCGCTAATTTTAACGATGCCATATTGTCGACACAGCTGATTTAGTAAATATTTCCTTTTTCTATTATCTTTTTGTGTTTCTACTACGATTAAACAAGAAAATCAGTTTTTTAATTATTTGATGGTAAAAATGGATCCACAGCCTAGTACAAGTGGATTATCAATATCACCTCCAAGAAAACGTGTTACTTTGGGGCGTGGACATTTCTCTGTACAGAAAAAGCAAGTTATACTGAACATGTACAAGAAAATTATTGGTAGTAATTCTACAATAAAGAAAACATAGATAACACTGCAAATTGCAAACATTTTAGGTAACATACATAACTTGTATTCTTGGTGAATATAAAACTAAAGGGCTAATTTAACCACCGTTAAAACGAATTGGAAGAAAGGCGCTGCTACCTACATTCGACGACACTATTAAATACATCATAACAAGAATCATACATGGCTTTTTTTACGATAGAGAACTTCCTACGTTAAACAAAATCATTAAGAAAATAAGGGAAGATCAAAATATACCTCCTTTGAGTCGTTCAACGTTGTATAAATTAATGAAAATGCTTAACTTTAAGTAAGTTCGGGTACTAATTGTTTAAGTGTTTTATATAATACAGAGTATGTATGTATTTACAGATATTTAAAACGTAATCGCAATAGTTTACTGATCGAATGTGATGACATTGTTTTGTGGAGACGAAGATATTTATCTTCGATATCAAAATATAGAAATGAGCAATGCCCAATCTATAATTTAGACGAAACATGGCTGGACGAAGTGTATACAAGAGCAAACGTGTGGGTAGATGTGAATGTTACAACACGCAGACAAGCATTTATAGATGGTGTATCTACTGGCCTAAAAAATCCTACTGGTAAAGGAAGACGCTTAATTATTTTACATATTGGATCTAAAAACGGTTTTGTTGACGATGGGTTCCTACTACTTGAAGGAAGAAAAACAGTCGAATACCACAAGAAAATGAATGCAAATGT